>CANXYC010273390.1:0-33738 GCA_948193065.1 Aleurites moluccanus | reverse complement strand
CATTATTTTCTCCAAAGTCTCATAGAAATTTGTTAAGTTTTAAAAATATTCACAGCAACGAATATCATATTGAGACAGTAAATGAGAGGAATTAATAATACCTCCATATTACAAGTATTATTTCGGGTAGAAAAATATAGTAAAAATTTTCTATTATTTTCTCTAATTTGTATTATACAAAAATTAGTGAAATTGAAAAGAATCATATAGTAAACCAGAAGTTTACATATCCAAATATTTTTATTATTTGGAATAATAAGTTAGGTCATCTTGGTTTAAAAATAATGAAAAAAATATTGAAAAATCACGTTGATCTATTGAAGAACTAGAAGATTTTTCAAATTAATCAATTGATTTTTGGTCAAAAGTTATATATTTTTTATCTAAGAATTTTTGAATGTGCGGTATATATTCTAATTATTACACCATAACGCACTAAGATGAGTCCTCAAAAGATGTTAGAAATATAAATTGAATATAAATCTTCCTCAATAATTAAATATTTTGAGTCATTAATAGGAGATGTATTTACTACTCGATTTGCAGATTATCATTTGATAAAGTAATATTCTCAGTATCAGAGGGAGATAATAGAAGTTGAGAAATACAAAACAATATGAACAAAAAGTTCATAAATTAATTTATCTGTAAAAATTAGTAAATTTATTGTCAGATGCACTTGCTGATTTAAAACGAGTAACAAAATCTCATATAACAGTTGTTAACATTTTAATTTGTATTGTTATCCCAGAAGGATATATATTAATATTAATAAATTTCAAACACGCTTAAAGCATGAACAACTATTAGTTATAAGGATAAAAATCATCGAAAGATAAAAGAAATAAATAATAAAGATAATTTTATTGAAAATACAGATAATAACATAGATACACTTCCTGAAAAAGTAAAAGTGCATGAAATTAATAAAAATAAAGAGATATTGATAAATTATATTGGTTCTGAAAAAAAAGATGGAATCGACATGAAATGGTTGTGAACTATTATTTTGCATATAATGTAGCATTAAATATTATGAATGAAAATGATGATATTAAACTACGATCTGTTCAAGAATGTCGAAATAGAATTGATTGGCCAAAATGGAAAGATGCAATACAAGCAGAATTGAATTCTCTTGAAAGACGTAAGGTTTTCGGACTAGTAGTCCAAACACCTAAAGGTGTGAAACCAGCAGGATACAAATGGGTATTTGTACGAAAAAGAAATAAGAAAAATGAAGTTATAAAATACAAAGCAAGTTGTTGCATAAATGTTTTTACAAAAACCTGAAATCAATTATGAAAAGATATACTATTTTGTGGTGGATGTAATAATATTTTAATATTTTATTAATATAGCAATGTATGAAAAACTTGATATGCACTTAATGGATATAGTCACAACTTACTTATATGACTCAATTGATAATGATATGAAAATCCCTGAAGGATTTAAAATGCTAGAAAAATATAATTTAAGTTCTCGAGAAATTTATTCAATTAAATTACAAAGATCTTTATATGAATTAAAACAATTTGGGCCCATATGGTAAAATCGTTTTAGTGAATATTTGTTCAAAGTATAATATAAAAGTAATACTTTAGAGAATTTTGTATATGAATTTGCCATAATTATTGTATATATTGATGATTTGAATATTATTGAAATTTATGAAAAACTTCCAAAAGTAACATATTATTTGAAAAAAGAATTTGAGATGAATTATTTTGAAAAAAATAAAATTATGTCTCGATTACAAATTGAATATCTGGCAAAATAAATTTTTATTTATAAGTTAACTTATATACAAAAAGTTCATTTATAATCTTATATACAAAACACATTTATTGAATAGTTCAATGGTTATTCGGTCACTTAATGTGAATAATGACTCTTTTCAATTAGAAAAAATAATGAAGAAATTTTTGGTCATGAAGTACCATATCTTATACAATAGGCACACAAATATATTACAAAAGAATAGTGAAATTGGTGTTCAATAAATTCGTTCAAGTGATAATCTAACAGATTTGTTCACTAAGGTATTACCTACTGCAACATTCAAGAAATTAGTTAACAGTATTGAAATATGACGCCTTAAAGATTTTCAGTGATATTGCAAATATGAGGAGTTTAATACTGTACTCATTTTCCCTTGACCAAAGATTTTGTCCCATTGGGTTTTCCTGGTAAGATTTTTAATGAGGCAGTATATCATTTGCAATGCGGGAATATTGTACTCTTTTTCCTTCACTAGTTTTTTTTCCCATTGGGTTTTTACTAGTAAGGTTTTAATGAGACATATTCTTTGTAAAGATGGACATCTAAGAGGGAGTGTTATAAATATATAGATAAATGTGAATGTCCATTCATCTATCCCACTACTCATAAGATAAATGTGGATATCTATTCATCTATCCCACTACTCATAAGTTTTTGCAATTAAATTTAATTTTATTGTACTATTTATATTGTAATTTATGTTATAATTTATGATGATTTTATATATTGTAACATATGATGAAAATGAACCATATAAATAGAAATTCATATTACTTTGTAATATACACCAAGAAGATAATAGAATACTCCTTTTTCTACATTCTTATTCTTGTTCTAATTATCATTGTTTTATTTATTTTCATAACAAGAATCATAATATGTTAAAAAGATGCTCTTTAAAAAATGATTTTAAGATAAATTTGACATTTTCCAACTTCGATATCAAACAGACTTGAAGAGCTGCAAGGTAAAAGCAGTCTCAAGGACCCACCAACATTCTCAAATTTAATCAGTGTGGTCAATATATTTCCTGTCCGTAACGGATGCTATAATCAAGTAGCATTCTCCAATTCACAAGCAAATTTTGCAACCAGTCTAGCAGCTGCCTTTACAATATCAAAGCCAAGGATTTGGCAGTCAAGGTAAAGCTATATGCTACTAATGACCTTCACTGTATTCACCCTTTGGCTCTGCCTTCCAGAATTTGTCCTGTGTTTTCCGCCTTCTTGGTTTAGGGCTACTGGTATGCCTCCAGCAATATGAGTACATCTCACGGTCATAATCATTTTCAATGAGGAACTTCATCCCTTCTACGCTGACCGTCTCATCATCTCTTGGAAAAGTTTGGAATTTGATCACCATTGCTATCCAGATTAAGAGCCAAAAACTTCGCCAGAAATTGAAAGCAACGACCTTGATAAAATGGGCTTCAGAGTAATTTAATGCAGAAGGTTTTTCAATACAAAGAGGCCTAACAGGAGAAATAGCAAAATTCTTCAATTCTGCATTATTTTATCTTAATGTTTAAGCCAGTAGTTCCGCAGTTGGGCCATGTGCAGTAGTATCTCATCACGACCTTGATTGGTAACACTGCTGGTCATGATCCAGGGGGGTGCTGTCTCAAAGTAGCCACGTATCAACTCTTGAAAATCATTGACATTTTCTTCAGGCCTTTTCCCTCCATTCTTCTTCTTCTTTCGTTTATCACACTTGGTGAAAATCAATGTCATGGGTATCTGAAAAAGACAAACAAATTAGCATCTAACCTTCCCTTTCATCCAACTATGATTTAACTATAAACATTAGCAACTTTACAACAACTGCATATAACATTGAGCTAGTTACGCAAAGAGCCCCAGATACAAAGATGGAACAACATTATGCATTTTAGGGTACTTAGGAGAAATAGATGCATGCCAGGGTTTCTTGAAACAAACTCAAATAACTCACTTGAGTTTTATAAAAAATGACAATTTTTTTACAAAATTCTTTATAAACTTACAAATAATAGTAATTTTATATATGATTTTGTAACTTGCATGCATTTATAAAAAATGAACATTTTTTACAAAATTATCCATAATTTTACAAAATAATAATGATTTTATACATTATTTTATAACTTGCAGCCATTTACAAAATGACTATTTTTTACAAAATTCTCCATAAGCTTATAAAATTATGCTGATTTTACACATTATTTTATAATTTGCAGACATTTATAAAAAATGATAATTTTTTACAAAAGTCTCCATAACCTTACAAAATAATAATGATTTTACATATTATTTTGTTACTTGCATGTATCTATAAAAAAGACCATTTTTTATAAAATTTTCCATAAACTTATAAAATAATAGTGAATTTACATATTACTTTATAACTTGTAGGCATCCACATAAAAGACCTTTCTTCATATACTTACAAAATAATAGCGATTTACACATTATTTTGTAACTTGCAAGCATTTACAAAAAAGACCATTTTTTACAAAATTCTTCATAAATTTACAAAATAATGATGATTTTACACATTATTTTGTAAATTGTGGTCATTTACAAAAAAAGACACTTTTTTACAAAATTCTCCATGCGTTTACAAAAAAGACCATTTTTTTACAAAATTTTCCATAAACTTATAAAATAATGGTGATTTTACACATTATTTTATAAATTCAAGTAACAGGTTACTTTAAGTAGCATTAGAGAGTCCCGGAGAAATAATAATGCAGCTGACATGTGTACACTTCTGAAAAGAAAATCAAAACTGTAATTCAAACACTAATCAATCTCCAATAAACATCTTAGGGGAAGAAGAAAAGGACGAAGTTCTAGTGCATCATCAATAAGTATCAAATGATGGGATTAAAGTTCATAACATGTTGGATGTATGGTCAAAACGTGAGTTTCAAAAAAAAAAAAAAAAAAGTAAAAAAAGTCACCTGATTCTGACCCAGCCAACTGGCATATTCAAGATCAATTTTCTTTGCAGGAATACTAGCATCTATAAGAAGAAACACTGAGACCAAGGTAGAACGGTTAAGAAAATAGTCTTTTGTAAACTGGTTCCAATCTGCCCGAAGTTCCTGGGGTGCAGCTGCATACCTGTTTAGAGAAAAAACATATGTAATACCATTACAATCTCTGACATGAGTGATGCATATTAAAGTTCTTAGTTTTAGTTAAATGAAATTAGATGTATGACTTCAGACATCAGGATTATATCAAAAGAAAATGAAAGCTATCACCTAGGCTTCTCTTTCAAATTGACCAACTATGGATTAGTTTGTCAATATATAATAATAATCTAAAGCAATTGAAAGGGTTTCATTATTGTGATCAATATGAAAAACAGGCAAGCATTTGTAAATGACACCAGTATGGTGGGTACAGATCAAACAGCTCATAAGGAAATGATAACTTCCAGGAATGAAAAAAATTACATAAAGTGAGAAGCAATTCAGATTCAAATGGAACTGAACAAACAGCATAAACTCAACCAAAAGAGAATAAATTTGTTATTAACTCCATTATTCAACAGGATAGATACTAAAATCACAACGCCTGATGATAAGGTGTTACACTCCCTGAAAAATAGTAGAAAGCCAATATACAATGCTGGCAGAAATATCAATGATCGGTGCACACAATCTACAATTCATAGGTATTCACTAAAAAAAATTAATTAATTCATGCATGTTCAATAAGAATCAACTTGTAAGTACTGAAAAATTTAAACCATACCCATATCCAGGCAAATCCACCAAGTACCAGTTATCGTTGATCCGAAAATGGTTTATGCACTGCGTCTTCCCTGTGAGAAAAGAATAGTTAATTGTGAACTTTTACATGGTCTGAGATGCAAAACCAATACAAACTTAACTTTAGGATAAAAACTCATAAAAAAATCCAGTTCTTTCTAGCAAGATCATAGAAAATGAAATCAAAAGAAGTCATCTAACTTGTCAGAATGTTACTGCCAGTTCCAAGGAATCATCACTTGCTTTTAAGCATAACTAATGGTGTTTTCTACTAATTTTTCTTCCAATTTGTGAGTAATGGAGCAACTTAATGGCATTTAAATCTTCCCTACAGGGAATATATTTGAGTAAAATAACCATTTTTCTTACAAAAATTACTTGAAATAGTTTCACACACCAGGCAAACAAAAATTGAATATGGCAATAATATCATAGGGTTCAATGGAGACAGAAATAACTGTATGAAAATAACTTATATTCTGTCTTTCCAGCATTCTTTAGCTCCTCTCCTACAATATAAACTTACTTTCAATATTGGTAAGCAAACACCCATCATCTCATCTCACAACACGCAATTTAAAGATTTTCAAGAAGATATTTTAAGCTCTTGCTGTATGTGCAAAGAACATCTCAACTGGAATTCTCTCCTACAATTATACAACATAACAATAACGTAATCAATTAAAAAATGTGAGATTAACAAACCAGGTTTCTTAGAGGTAAGTGCAAGCCGCTTTCTTCTAACAAGCGAATTGAGAAGAGAAGATTTGCCAACATTAGACCTGCCCACAAGCGCAAACTCAGGCAAGCCATCAGCAGGGCAATCCTCAGCCCCGACACTACTCTTCACAAACTCAGCCTGAACAACCTGAGCATCCCTGGCATACTTACTCAATACTATATTCGACCCTTTCAAGATTCTAGTACTGAGAGTAGTATCATCGAGTGAAACTTTAGTCTCCGGCGGTATAAAGAGCTTGTCCAGTGAAATTTGGACTTGGATTTGTTCTGAGGAAGCCAAAAATTCATTGGAGACGGGTATGGGCTCTGTGGTAGAGAGAGTGGATTTGGGCGTAATAATGGTGGAAATTTTGAGTGTGGGAAAGAGATTGAAATTGAAACGAGTACGGATAAAAGGCGGCGGGTGAGTGAAGATAGATATGTGAAATCTTGGAAAATGAGTTATCATTATTTCTCTCTGTTTATTTGTGTCTCTAGCTTATCCGGCGAAAAAAAAAAAGCGAATGGACTATGGAGGCAACTCTTTAAGGAATAGTATAGAAAATGAACAGCAACGTGACTCCAGGCAGGGCGAGAAAAAACCGGTTTAAATAAAAATAAACCGAATTTAATTTAAATCAATCTATTTAATTCGATTAATTTTTATAATTCGTTTTGTTTAGCTATTTGATTAAGTTAAAAAAAAATTAAAATAATCGAATTCAAAAGAAAATTAATATTTAATTAATTTAAAATTAGTAATTTTTTAATTAATTAATTACTAGCTAACAGAAAAACTCAAAATGTTACGGACGGAATTTGGATGAAATTATATATTATGGAGGAGTTTAGATAAAAATTAGCGTTTTATTAAAATAAATAATTTTGTTAAAAATAAATGTTAGTCATAAACCTCCTCCCCAACTTTTAAAATTTGCGTTAAATATTAAAAATAATTTAATTTTTTTTTTTTATTCAAACATTTTAAAAATCACAAAACTCCTTAACTTCCTCCAGTTTATAGCATTTAACTTTCTATCCAAATATTCTCTGTATATAAGGATAAGTATAAAAAAATATTTTGTGATTTAGTCATTTTCACTTCGATTCTATAGAAAAACTTTCACAGAAGAAATTTATGATTTACGATGTTAACAATTTAGGATTTGCATCCCTGACACCATTAATGACAGTAACGTGATGTTAATGTGGCCAGTTGCAGGCCCATAATTTTTTTTTAATCCAAATAAGTATCATCAGTTTTTCACATGGGTTAATGAAAATTCAAGTGAAAAAAAGGAAAAAAACTAATATTGTGCGTTGTAGGATAGAAGATTGTTGTATTTATACGTGACATTTTCCCATTTCTCACTCCCATTGAGACAGTCATCCAAATTTTCTATCAAAAGTTTTAAATCTATTTGTGATATAAGGACTGAGATTCAGAGGAAGTAAAAAGGAACTTGCAAATTAATGGTTAAATAAATAAATGAGAAGGATACATTGAATTTTTATGAGCTTAATTAAATTGATATATTTAATTTGATTAATTCGATTTTTTAAATATTATATATTTATATAATATATATAATTCGGTGGATTCAATTATTTTAAGATTTTAAACATAAATCAAATTAAATTAAATAGACTAAATTATTCTAAAAGTAAAATTGAGCAAAACAGTTTTTTTTTGAAATAATCTAAAAGTCTATATAGAGAGTTCGGAATTGAAATTGAAAGATTTAATTTTAATTTTTATATTTAGCAGCTACTTAAAATTATAATTAAAATTTTATCCACGATTTTATGAAATTGTAATATAACTAAAAAATTAATTTAATAATTTTATTGTAAACCAATAAGAATTATAATTTTACAACAGTCATTGCCATCCTCTTTCTTACTATCATTGTCATTCCACCACTTTCATCGACAATATCGGCCTGCCTCAATCGTCGTCAATCCATCATTATTATTGTCGGTCAACCACCATCGTTGTTGATTTACTGCTACTATCATTGGTGATAATGACTTACGGGATCACTATTGCCACCGTAAATAATGATGATTAGTCGGACCGCCATCACCAACGACAATAGTTTATCATACCGCCACCTCCTACCACCACTACTATCACCAAAAACGATAATTTGTCGTACCGTCACTTCCATTTCTATCACCGATAACGAGATCTACTACTACTATCATCGTCACTTACATTGTGATTAATTTTATTTAATTTTAATTTTAATTTTAATTTTAATTATTTATATGAAATAAATGTAAAAATTATAATTTTAATATAATTATAATTCTAAAAAATTAAAATTGAAATTCAAAATCTTTATTCCAAATCTAATTTTTTTGGTCCCAAACGGATCCTAATAGCCTAATGGAATAAACTGAATTAAATTTAGTTTTGAATTTTCATTTTATGCCCTTTTTTCTCACCCCCTAATTTCCGTCTCTCAAATTCACAGCCTGTACTTGCCCTTCCTCCTTTTTTACTCCTCGTTAGATCTCACGAGCTTCGAATCCATCTTCACAACTATATTTGGCATCATCAATCGGCTATGGCTCCTCCGGCGCACTCTAAACGGTCTCCGTCGCCGTCTCAACCTTCCGGGTAAATCTACATTCTCTTAAACCCTAATTTCATATTTCAAGCTCTAAAAGCATTTAAGTTTCTTAATCAATCGCAACGGAATTTACAGAAAAAGCGAAGTTTCAGACTTGAAAACGCAGCTCCGGCAGCTCGCCGGTAGCCGAGCTCCGGGAGTTGACGATTCTAAGAGGGAACTATTCAAGAAGGTTATTTCCTACATGACAATTGGCATCGATGTGTCGTCTCTGTTCGGTGAGATGGTGATGTGCTCGGCGACATCTGACATCGTTTTGAAGAAAATGTGTTATCTCTATGTAGGGAATTATGCCAAGGTTAATCCTGATCTTGCTTTATTGACCATCAATTTTCTTCAAAGAGATTGCAAGGATGAGGATCCAATGATTCGAGGGCTTGCTTTAAGGAGCTTGTCTTCATTGCGAGTGGCGAATCTGGTGGAATATTTGGTTGGGCCTTTGGGGTCAGGATTGAAAGATAATAACAGTTATGTGAGAATAGTTGCTGTAATGGGTGTTCTTAAATTATATCATATATCTGCTGCAACTTGTGTTGATGCAGATCTTCCAGCAATGCTAAAGCAATTGATGCTCCATGACCCAGATACACAGGTGAAGTCATCTTAGTTCTTTTTTTTTTTTTCCTGTATTGCAATTTTTAGTTCTATACTAGTTTAGTTCATGGGTTTTACTTCTATCTTGTGGTTTCTCTAGGTTGTTGCAAATTGTTTATCCGCCTTGCAAGAAATTTGGAGCTCAGAAGCAAGCACATCTGACGAAGCATCAAGAGAGAAAGAAACTTTACTTAGCAAGCCGATTATATACTACTTTTTGAATAGGTACATTTCATAGCTTGAGCTTAGAATTTATTAATTAAATACATATATTTCTACACATTCATTTTAGCATTCTCATTTACATGTAAGTTCACCTTTCATCCCATGACCTGGCAAAAGCATTATTTTTTAGCCACTACTGCAACTCTCTGAACTACTACCTTTTTTACCATACAGAAACACTACACATTGGTTGAACCTCTGCCTTTGTGGTATAAGTTGCTATGTTCTGTTCTGTTCTTTTATGTTAATTATGTCCTAGTAGTCCATAGAGAGAATGGAATGGCTATAGTTGTAGAAAGAGTAGTGCAAATGGGAGAATGCTCTAAATTAATCCTGCAGGGAATTGGACAATAATTTAGCATGAGCAAGGATCCAGACGTACTAATGTGAAATATTATTAAGAATAGCTTAAAAAGAAGCTCATTATGCTCCAGTGTGCAGAAAACTATAGTTCTATTTATGTGGGGTGCACTTTGGCGATTTAAATTGAACAACTTTGGGTTTCTTCCTGTCAAAGGAAAATTAAATTTTAGCGCTCTGACATATCTTTAATTTTCAGGATCAGGGAATTCAGTGAATGGGCTCAGTGTCTTGTGCTTGAGTTGGTTGCTAAATATGTACCTGCAGAGAGCAATGAGGTATTTGACATCATGAATCTGCTTGAGGATAGACTTCAGCATGCAAATGGTGCTGTCGTTCTTGCAACCATCAAAGTGTTTCTACAGTTAACCTTGTCAATGGCTGATGTGCATCAAGAGGTGTGTATGGAAAATACTTTTTATGTGATATTCAAACGATACAGCAGAGGAACTGGATGGTTATTTCTTTTTTGAAGAGAGAATTCCTTGCTTTTACACAATCACACAACATGCTGTTCTTGCGAGGCATTTAATTTTTCTGTGCATGTCCATTCTGTTAGGGATTAGAAAATTTACATGAATCTACTTTACTTGAGTTCATTTTTCAGGCTGTATTCTGTAAAGAAAATTCTCTTTAAAAAAATATTTTGTCATGATATTGGGATTTTGAGGTACCAGATCTTTGTCTCTTTGTATGTTGTTGTTGGGAAAGAAATGTCTTATATATATTTATGTAGAATATGATCTTCCATGTTAAACTTCCTCCATGACAATGGAAGTGTTTTATGTAACGAATGGTCTTCTGACGTATGTCTTCAACTCCTTTATATATATTTATGTAGAATATGATCTTCCATGTTAAACTTCCTCCATAACAGTGGAAGTGTTTTGTTTGGAGAATAGTCTTCTGACGCATATCTTCAACTCCTCTTTCTCTTCCTTACTTTCTTCTCTTCACAAGACAGCTTTATCCTTTGATGAATGTTTTCTAGTTCTTGTGCCTTAGGGCAATAGGACATTGTGGGATGCCTCATTTGGAGGGAAGACACCTGAAATGCTACTTGATCTTTTTTTTAGAAGGCAGGCCTGTTTATGTGGCAGGGAATTTTGTCCTTTAATGTAATGTTACATCCAATTTGTGTCATTTAGAATGGCCAAACTTTACGTTAGATTGCTATGGTGATCTGTGAGATCAGTAATTGTTACTTTTTTTTTGTCAGGTGTATGAACGTATTAAAGCTCCTTTGCTTACCCTAGTCAGTTCTGGAAGTCCAGAGCAATCATATGCAGTTTTAAGCCATCTGCATCTCTTGGTGTTGCGTGCACCATACATATTTTCCTCAGACTACAAACACTTCTATTGCCAGTACAATGAGCCATCGTATGTCAAAAAGTTGAAGCTTGAAATGTTGACTGCAGTTGCAAATGAGAGCAATACTTATGAAATTGGTGAGCAAACAGCTTCTTAATGTTATCTCTAAGGCTCTTTAATGGAAAAGTTGACATGGGTAGAACTTATGTTACCTTTTCAATATGACTGATGAATGATCTTCTCGAGTAAATTTCAGTGACGGAATTATGCGAATATGCTGCAAATGTTGATATTCCTATCGCAAGAGAATCAATTCGAGCTGTTGGAAAAATAGCACTGCAGCAGTATGATGTGAATGCTATTGTTGATAGGCTTCTTCAGTTTTTGGAGATGGAAAAGGACTATGTCACTGCTGAAACTTTGGTAAGTAATAACCTTTGTGGATATTGAATTGTTTATAAACTTGTAAACACTAGCATACTGCTTTTTGGTTCCTGAAAAACCATACATCCTGCAAGCAATAAAATGAGAAAATCATTTTTACTAACAAATTTGAAGTTCTTTTATTCAGGTTCTTGTTAAAGATCTGCTGAGGAAATACCCTCAGTGGAGTCATGATTGCATAGCAGTTGTTGGGAATATCAGCAGCAAAAATGTTCAAGAACCCAAGGCCAAAGCAGCTCTTATATGGATGTTAGGGGAATATTCTCAGGACATGAATGATGCTCCTTATATTCTAGAGAGTTTAATTGAGAATTGGGATGATGAGCATTCTGCTGAAGTAATTAAACTGCCTTTTTTTTTTTTTGGTATTTTAATTTTCTGAACCTTAGGGTATGTTTTAATTTTATCACCTTTTCACATGCATCTTTGGCTGTTATCTTACTGGCTTCAACCTCTCTTTGTGAAGGGAAATAAATTTTTTGTTTATACAAAACAAAATGGGGCAATCTAGTTTTTCTGCAGCTTTCAAATTTTCCATAATATGTCTGTGATCAAATTTTCACTTTGTTTTCTCCACGTTTTAGTCATATTTTTTATTGAATGGGTGAAAATGATTGCAATGCACAGGTTCGTTTACATCTCCTCACAGCAGTGATGAAATGTTTTTTTAAGAGGCCACCTGAGACTCAGACAGCATTAGGAGCTGCCCTTGCTGCAGGTCTTGCTGATTTCCACCAGGTATGGGTTGATTTTTTTTTTTTTTAATGTCAATATCCATTATTTATTACTTCTAGAATTATTGAATGTGATGCATATTTTTCGAAGTAGTACAACAGTTTGTGTAAGAAAACACAATTAAACTTCCAGTTGATTGCAGGATGTTCATGATAGAGCCTTGTTCTACTACAGACTATTGCAATACAATGTGTCAGTAGCAGAAAGTGTTGTGAATCCTCCAAAGCAAGCTGTTTCTGTCTTTGCTGATACTCAGAGCAGTGAAATCAAAGATCGCATTTTTGATGAATTTAACAGCCTCTCTGTGGTGTACCAGAAGGTAACTACAGTTCTCTTCCTGGAGTAGTTTCTGAATGAAATAAAATAACTTTATGCATGACAGTAATCATCCTGAGTCATTTTGAAGTTCCCATTATGGAAAAGAAAAAGGTAAAGAAACTCAGAAATTAAAAAGGACACCAAAGAGAGATGGTGGCAGGGTGCGGTTACACTGACACTTGCATGCATTATCATTGAGGTTATGTTTTAGTACTTCATGGGAACTAATGAATCAATCCATCTATATTCTGTAACAGTATTATGGACTGTCTACTTAATAATATAATGTAGCTTCCTTGTTATCCTATTATGGTTTTTTCTCAGGTTCTGACATGTTATCAACAGGTTCATAAATTTTACCCACTTTATTTCTTGACCAGCCATTAGTAATTAGATTATTCTTCCATTACCTTTGATGTTCCATAATTACAACCCTTCTGCAGTTTTTATAAGCATCTTCTTGTCATCATCAGCTTGTCTAGAGTAGACAAATGTTTTTCAAGGGGTAGGGTCTGAATTAACCAATATTTACAAATTCTTGCAGCCATCTTACATGTTCATCGATAAAGAACACCGAGGACCATTTGAGTTTTCGGATGAGCTTGGCAATATATCTATTGGGGCAGAATCTGCAAATGATGTTGTACCAGCAAATAGAGTTGAGGCAAATGACAAGGATTTGCTTCTGAGTACTTCAGAGAAGGAAGAAAGTAGAGGTGCCAGTAACAATGGTTTGGCATATAGTGCTCCTTTGTATGATGCTTCATCAGTGTCTGTTGCATCTTCACAAGCACAATCAGAGTTGTTGATTTCAAATGTTGGAGTTGCGGCCCCTCAGGCAAGCTTTGCCATTGATGATTTACTAGGTCTAGGTCTACTAGCAGAGCCTGCACCTGCACCTGCTCCTGCATCTCCTCCTTTGAAGCTTAATTCCAGAGCTGTCCTAGATCCAGCCACTTTTCAGCAAAAATGGCGCCAACTACCAATATCTGTATCACAGGTTCATGTTATACTTATGATTCTACTTGATGTATTTGTTATTGATTTCTTATATACATATGTTTTATTATCTGGAAAAAAAGGAAAAGAAAAAAGGGGATTGGGGGTTGGTAATGGTGGTGGAATGAATATGCGTCTCCATTTTTTAACAAGGAAAAGAAAATAATATTTTTCTGATTTCTGTAGATAGATGGGAATTTTTCTGTGTTGTTCCCCCCCTCCCTCTTCCCCCTTCCCTTGCTACTTTAGGCACTTAATATTATATAGTTTGACGAGAATGGTAACCCCTGGGAAGTCCTTAATGTACAACAAGGGTATTGAAATCGGGACTCATGAATGGCTTATAGATTTCTCTTTTGCAAGCACATATGTGGGACCTCATTTTTGCACTTACCACTGCCCTACTGAGACTTACAGAGCCATTTTTCTAATGATTACATATTAAATTTCTTGCAGGAGCATTCTATAAATCCTCAAGGAGCAGCAGCATTGACAACACCCCAGGCCCTCCTCCGTCACATGCAAGCCCATTCCATTCAATGCATCGCTTCGGGTGGTCAGTCAACCAACTTCAAGTTTTTCTTCTTTGCTCAAAAAGCAGAAGAATCATCTACCTATCTTGTAGAGTGTAAAATCAATACATCGTCAGCTAAAGCGCAGATAAATATCAAAGCTGACGATCAGAATACATCCCAGGAATTCTCAACTTTGTTCCAATCAGCCTTGTCCAAGTTTGGTAATCCATGAGTATCCATACAATTTTTCACTTGAGTTCCCTATTGAAAATAGTTTTTCTTTTTTTTTTTCTTTTTTTTTACTAGTAGCCTGAGTTTAGAAGAATGAGAAAAAAAATGAAATAAAGAGGGAAATATTTTGAGTTATCTGTAGATAAGTGTATGATGAGGATGAAAATTAGGAATTTTCTTTACATTTTACTTTTCTTCTCCCAAGTTATCTATGAATATTCTATTTGTCGTCTTGTAACATGTGTGGTAAGTTTCCATAGGATGAATTGTTAATAGGGATGCAGATGGGGAGCTTGTGTTATTCTTCTTTTGGGGAGTTTCTAGGAAGGGATTTTGTGATTTTGAGATATTTTGTTGGCTAAAGTTGTAAACTCCTTTAAATTTAATTATTCAGTGATTGTATAACTCTCCACAATTTAATTATTTAGCATCTGTTTATACAATTTGTCTCAAAGTAAAAACTAATTCCACAATGGTTTTTATCTAGTCTAGATGCTTGGAAAGAGCATAATGGGATTTCTTGTTGGAAATGATTATAGGTGCTCATTTTTCCTAGGAGTAACGTCAAATTTTCTGCCACGTATTATTACACTTTTTTAAAGCCACTATAATTTTCCGTGCGGCACTTTTTTGAGAACTCAATGAAACATAATTAAATTTGTCATGGAGTGATGTTAAATTTTTGAAAAATTAATATTGTCAATCTATTGGATATGTGAACATAAGATTTTCACAATTCATAGTAAGTCATTCAAATATAATCTTAATACTTAATGGGGTAACAATAGAATTACGACTATAATTCTAACAATATCATAATAATGCAGAGCTCTAGAGATGTTAATACAATCAATATGAATTAATTACATAATAAAATGAAATAATTCTATTGCATGAGAAATAGAAGACATGAATACTCAACGTAAAAACTTAATCTTTATGAGCTCAATCCAGAACCTGGAGAAAAATATTTGAATGGGGATGAGCATTCGACTCAATAAGTTGACATATATTAATTTAACATGCATGTCATTTATTATTGTACATGCATATTACGCATAATCATCCATAAATATACATAACATCCATGATGAAAAATGTCTGTGGAATTCAATCTCATATATGTTTTTGTTTATCGTAAATAGAGAGCTGACCCCTCTCTTAACTTTCTTAAAATTCAACTATGAGGTCACAGTGACATCAACTCAAATCAGATATCCCTATACTCTCTTATATATGTTCAAGGGTCACGGTGAGATTAACTCAAATTAGACAATTCCTGTAATAATATCATCATATCATATCATGTTATATCGTTAATGTTTTTTTGTGTTAGTACAGTTGGATTCCATTTCATCCTATTTACTATCGTAACCACATACATATATATCATCAACATCATATAATATGACATAAACATATATTATGCTTATAAATCTAATGCAATAATGATAGCTTAAATATATATATATATATTCTCATTCATATAATGCTTACGTGTGATGCTTAGATGCAGAGTTAAATTAAAATATATCAACTTATAAATTTGACGACCATCAAACCGGCTAACTCTCTCGGAGCGCCATCTGACTGACAACAAAAAATATGTCTGAAATACATAAACCACATATGAGATTTATTAGAATAATATACAAGTTCTGACTCTTCAATAAAACCGGATTTCAAAAATTTGATGAAATTTCGTCATAACCTCCTATAAAACTGAATATAACCACCTGAAATAAAAACGATAACACTTTTAATAAATATTTTATAATTTGACATTCAACACTATCAATTAATTGACCATTCTTGGATCTCCAACTCAATAATAAATATTTATAATTAAGTTCGCATGTCCCAATCACTTATTCCAAATAAATAATTAATTACTTATAGCAATTAAATAAATATTTTAACTCAATTTCAATATTTAATTCATCAACACTGATGCACCAGAGATAACAATAATCGCGAATAACCTATTTATCGATATTTAGTTTACTATATAGCTACTACTTCGTCAATAACAATACCCGATTAATTCAATTATCTTAATATCCAATAAAATATTTCACTAATTAAAATAATTATTTATTAAGTCCCAATAAATAACCACACTAAAATTTAATATTTCACATCTAATTACCTTAAAATATTTTTAATAATACCACCATCAAATATTGTCTCTATAATTCATTTATCAAACTTCAGTAGTTTATCTTAATTTAATCTCTTTTATATATTTAATTTAATTACCTACTTCATTAAATTTTTTCACAATTATTTAACTTTCAAGAACCTAAATTCTATAAATATCGTTCACATAATTTTTATACTAATTTCAAATCAATATAATAAATTTATTTTAATTCTTACATTTCATAAAAACACAATTATTAATAATTAACCATTTGGAAATTCTAAAACCTATGTCAAACTCAATATTTTTTCCATAATTCTCATCTAAATAATTTCTATAATAACTCTAAAATAATATAACAAATTTACTTTAATTTTTACACCTAATAAAAATACAGTTATCAAATTTTAACTGCTTAAATTCTCTAATACTAATATAAATATTCAACAATTTTCACAAATTTATCTCTAACTAATCTCCAAATAATTAATAAATAATTTTAGAATAAATTTAAACCTACTTACTCAAAATTTGTCGAAAATCTACGCGTCTAAATTTTTACATTCCCTACTTCGGTCTCCAATTGGGCAAAAATTATTGTCATTGGAAAATTCATGAAAAAAAGAGTTTAAAAAAATTAGAGTCACTGAAATTAACAACCAAAATTGGCAAGAAATGGCGTCGGAAAGTCGACCACTTGACTATCTCCTCCTCCTCCTCCTCCTCCTCTTCTTCTTTTTCTTGTTTCCAGCATATTTTAATCTGCTAGTAGTCAATCTGATTCTGCCATATAGCAGTTTCTGATTGGTCATATTATTAATTTTTTTTTAAATTTGTAGAAATTTCATTTTAAATTAAAAAATTATAAATAAATAGTCAATAAATTCTTTATAAAATGTACTTCATTTTAATATACAAAAAATTAAAAAAATAATTTTTTTAATTTAATAAAAATTATTTAAATATGAATTTAATTTCCAAAAATTCTTAAAATAATAATAATAATAATTAAAATAATTTATTTAACTAAATAACTGAGTATAAAAATTAAATTATTAAATAATACATAATAATATGATACTAATTAAAATTAAAATTAATTTTTGAAAAACACCTTTCCCTTTTACTTTTAAATATTTATTTCTTTAAAATATAATAAATCTCAAAAATTCTTTTATATTCATAACTTTAATTAAATATTTATAAGTAATTATTATTTATAAATAAAATATAATTTTTTAAAAATATGAATATTACAAGTATAATTTTTTAAAGTTACTTTTCTTTATAAAAGGGTAAAACCTATATTTCAATGAATATAATAGGTTTAAACATGAAATGTTCAATGAGAATAACTCGTTGCTGATTTCTCAATAAATTTTGAGAAAAAAATTTGTCACCAATATTTTTTTTATTTTGATTTTAGTTAGAAAATATTACAGGTGTTCATCTGTTTGCAAAGCGACATCAAAGGTTCTGCAATACTACTATAATTCATGTAAAGTTCCAGGGAAAATGGCTTTACTTGGGAGATTTTGATAAGGATTTATTATTATTTCTCTTTTGTGTAATGATTCAATATATTAAATCTCTTCTCACTTTTTAAAAATATATTAACTCTCCCTATAAATTATTCTATTATATTAAAACATTATTCTGTCTAATTTTATCGTTAATTAATTCTAAAATGATTAATAAAGATTATAAAAAAATAAAAATGTTCATAACCTTTTTTTTTAATTAATTACATTCTATTTTTATTTTAAAAAATATTTTTTAGTGTTAAAAAAATTATTTTCATATTTTTTGATAAATTTAAAAATAAAAATAAATAAAAATATTTTTTAAAAAATATTTTTTATTTTTTATTTTTTATTTTGAAAAAATAATTTAAGAAGAAACTAATTTAATACAAAAAAATTTATTTTCATATTTTGATAAATTTGAAAATAAAAAGTATAATTATTTTTTAAAAAAATATATTTTTTTTTATTTTTTTTCAAATTTTTATTTGTTAAAAAATATTTTTATTTTTTTATTTTCAAATTTATAAAAAAAAATATAAAAATATATTTTTTAATCCTAAAAAATTTTTTAAAGTAAAAATAGAATGTAATTAATTAAAAATAAAAGGTAAAAATATTTTTTTTTACTGTTTTTGTTGACAATTTTAAAATTAACTAACAGTAAAATATTACGAAAAAGTTTAATAATATATTATGATATTTATAAAAAAAAAATAATATAATTTTAAAAAATCAGATAAAAATTAATATATTAAAACATTCTACATTAAAAAATAAAATAAAATCCTAATAAGCCCTTTTGATAATCCCAATTGTGATATTTTTGTTTTGCGTACTGCTATAGTTATCACTTTAATATTATCGTAGATCTTACAGTCTCAGCATGTTACAATTTTTTTTTTTTTAATTTTTATATAAACTTCATATTAATAATCATATATCTATCATTATTTATCTCATTTCATACACTAAAAATAAATGAATAGAATAATACATTTATATATTCTCTAGTAAAATTAAAATAGAAAAAATAAAGCAAATATAAAAAAAATTTAGAACCATGAATTTATTAAATAAATATTAATAAATTTACATTTTTATTCTTATCAAAGCAGAGTAATATAAAATAAAATATGAATATTTTTTATATAAATAGATTATATCATATAAGATGGTAAAGATGTGATACAAGGGAAATTTTTGCTTATATCTAATGAAATAAAAATAAATAGAGTTAAAAAGAGTATATATATATATATATTTTTTTTTGGCAAAATAAATAAATAAAAGAGTTATATTAATTAATATAAGATGTTAGAAACTTTATAGTTAATAAGGTGATTGATTGTTCGAACGAGGCTTCTAATTTTGGCACTTAATATTTTTTTTTTCTTTGTACATCTTAATTTTTTATTTAAACATGTATAAATAAGTCAAGTAATTAGTTGGTATGTGATTGATTGACAAGCGTTATAAAATCTTATAAATTATTATTTATTAATTTAATATATAAAATAAATCTATGCATTAAATTCAAATATAAAATTCAAAATTATCAAACAAAAACTGATTGAATCATATAATTATAATGAAATATACAATAAACTAGCATTTATTAAATTTTAGTATAAACAAAATTTTTTCGTAGGATAAATAGTGGTAGTAAGTTTAGAATTTTTTTAATAAGATTTTTGAATTTAGGAGATTATGATTAAAACCCCAATTCTCAGATTTTATTTTTTTTTCTAGAATGCGGGTTTGAGATAAACAGGAATAGGATTGACAAGATTGTAGCATTTTATTCTGAACTTGGGAAAGTAGATGAAATGGTGGAACTAGTTGAAAATTTAGTGGAATTCAATAAAGTCGTGAAGCTTTGTTGCAATTTCAATGTCGGTTTATCAGATTTTATGCCAATCAAGATCTATTGAGGGGAGGATGACGAATCAAAGGATGTAATTTAGAAGCCTAGATGTTATTCGATAATTAAATATATGAAAATTGACTCTACTACAGTTTCTAAACTGAGTTACTAAAAAGTAAAAACCCATAAGCATATGAGAGAGCCTGACTAGGCTCAAGGCCTTGGGACCAGGAGATCCCATTGTTCGAATCACCCTTTTTTGTTTAGATTTATTTTGTCTAATTGGTAATATATACATTGACATTATAATAACTTGAAAGAATAGTATTGGACTACTAACACAATTTAAGTCTCTAAAGGATTGAATTTAGAAAGACTGCAAAATAGATGTTGTAAGCATATGAAGGGGTATTTGGGTATAAACGATGTTTTAGAAAATAGACTTCTAAAAATGCTATTTCAAAATAAGTTGATCTATCTTAAATTTTTTCTGTTGTTAAGTATTAAAATGTTATTTTGAATTAATCTGTCAAACATTTCAAAAACCTGTTTAATATTTTTTAAATTTCAAAACGGCGTTTGATTTCCATTTTAAAGACATCACTTACTCACAAATATATATATAACCAGAAAAATATATTCGGATTTGAATTTCCTCCTCCAATACTTCAGGAAAAACAAAGATCAACGCATATTCTTTAAAGCATATCTTTGTTGAAGCCACTTAGAAGTCATATAACAATCATTAAGCATATCTATATTCATTCCTTTTGCAAATTTTTAGCAAAATAGCTACTTAGGTAATAATTGAATCAAATATCTAAATAGTGGAGTTAGATATCTACCTTATAATGTAAAAGTTTTATTTGAAAAAATCAATGTATTTTAATTTAATAGAATTAAATTTTCATGTAAAAATTATTTTAAATATTGTGTACATAAATAATGAATTCATTTGTTTTATTTTCTTAATTACCTATATTTATTTAATAATAGCTTATTTAATATTGAAACTTTAGGTAATTTTTTATGTAAAAAAATTATTGAAATTAGAAGATTATGGTATATGTTTATATAATCTGAGGAAAAATTAAGTCTTAATTAAATTAAATTTTTGTGAAATTACATTATTTTTATTTAATTTAAATTTATTTATTTTTTATATTAAAAATTAAATTTTTTAAATTATTTTTTTAAATATAAAAATTGATAAAATATAATTTATTTAAATTAAATTCTTGCGAAATTTAAATTTTTGAACAGAAAAAAAAAAGGAGTTTCTAATAAATGATAAAAGAAATTATTCTTTTGACTCTGAGTCATGAACTTTTGGCACCATTAGTGTGTGGCACGGCCAAGTAGGTTATTATTTTGGACAAAAAGAAGTAGTAGTGGGTAAAAGGACCAATGAAGAGTGTACCTAACCTAACCTATGCCATGCCTGTGGATTTCATATTTTTGTTTTTGTTTGATGGTGTTGGAGTTTTGTAACAGCACAAACTAACTGCTTCTTTTCTTATTGTGCTCACGAGCATGCTCTAAATAATAATAAATAAACAAAATTTGAATTCTCTTTTTTTATCATATGATCACACATCCACTCAACCAAAAAAAATTTCAGCTATTGATTCCACCAACTAGACCATGTGTTCGAACAAAAACTTCAAAGAAACCATCTTTTCAGGATAATATTTAATAATGTCTTCACTACCATCAGCAAATTCTCCGGTTGCTGACACCATTTCATGGCCGTTGCAACCGTCTCTGCCACCGCCACCGGTGGATGACATTACCACTCCACCTCCATTGCTACCAATTATACCAGCATCTTTTCCTTCTCCACCTTCTTCTCTACCAGTATCACCCCTGGTGGGTAATGCTAGTCCACCACCATTACTTGAAATAGCACCTTTTGTCTCGCCGCCATTTCCGCCCACCACTTCTATTGGAGTGGTGTTGCCGCCTGTAAATTCAGTACCTCCTTCGATTGCCACCCCAACATTAACATCTCCAGCACCTATAATTATTCCAATTATTATATCACCGCCACCACTAAAGACTACTCCTTCCCCTCCTATAATTCCTGTGAAACCTCCATTACCATCAGTTACTTCTCCCCCATTTCCAACTAGTCCATTATCACCACCTCCACCACCTTCTCCTCTGCCGCCACAGCTAGTAACTTCTTTGCCACCTCTGTCAACTCCATCACCACTGTCTTTATCTCCTCTTCCACCTCCAGCCGGAATTACCCCATCAACTATTTTGTCTCTGCCTCCTCCGACTCCAATAAGGCCTAATTACCCTCGAACTCCAACCTCAGCATTCCCATTGACGCCACGTACAGCACCGACTTCCACTTATACAAAATCTCAGCCGCTGCCGCTGCCATTAGCAAATGGAAGTCGACCAGTAACCTCAACACAATCTCATATATCAATAGGACTTATATTTGGATGCATAATTGGTGGAGTATTTCTACTTCTAGTGTTTGGACTCATTTTCATTTGCAACAAAAATAGCAAATCAGGGAGAAACAATAAAAATCCCAGCTTGGAATCAAAAGGTAACAATTATTTATATGTTCTTGCACTGCGAAGCCCTTTTATTTGATGAAGTTATTTACTTTCTGTTGTTTGGTTTTGTTAGATAACTCTAAAATTGTAGTCAATCAAGATTCTGCACAAAATGGTTGGCCACGGGCACATGTTATCAGAGTCCAAACCGAGACATTTTCTCTGCCACCTCCTTCAACTAGCAACAGAGACTCTGTTTCCATGACTTCAGGGCTTGAAAATCCATTACCAATTCAAGCCCCTTGTGTTGCACTAAGTTTTTTAAGCGGCACTTTCACATATGATGAACTAGTTTCAGCCACTAATGGCTTCTCAGAGGCCAACCTTATTGGAGAAGGTGGATTTGGGTATGTTCATAAAGGTTTCCTTCGTACCGGGCAACAAGTTGCTGTAAAGCAGCTAAAGGAGGGAAGCGGGCAAGGGGAGCGCGAATTCCGGGCAGAGATTGAGATCATAAACCAAGTTCATCATAAACATCTAGTTTCATTGATAGGATATTGCATAGCTGGGACTAAAAGATTGCTTGTTTACGAGTTTGTTCCAAACAATACCTTGGAATTCCATTTACATGGTAAACTATGTAGTTTTATAGCTGCTAAACTTCCTTTTTCTCTATAACCATTTCAAATCGATTGTTAAGGACTATCTATTGCAGGAAATGGGCAGCCTGTTATGGACTGGGATGTCAGGTTGAAAATTGCTATAGGGTCTGCTAAAGGACTTGCATATCTCCATGAGGACTGTGAGTCTTCTTCTGAGATCTCTGTTTGCTTCTTTTACTATCTTGTAATATCTTGGTGTTCTTGAGGATATTCATTGTTCACATTCTATAAAGTTGAAAATTTCATTGCGAGTAGGTAATCCAATAATCATTCATCGCGACATCAAGGCAGCCAATATACTTCTTGATCATAAATTTGAGGCAAAGGTACTGTTAATTTTGTTATTGCAATGGTTAGTATTTTTATCAGTCTGGGGAATGAGGAACTCAAACTTAGATCTATTCCCAAGTCAAGAGAATTTGATCAATCAAATTCATACTCTATCAAGGTTCAGTCCTCCTTTTAATTTCAGGTTTCTGATTTTGGACTTGCCAAAAGTTTTTCTGATGCCAGGACTAGCATTACTCACATTTCCACCCGAGTGGTGGGAACTTTTGGGTAAGATTATTTTTTGTTGATCAGTTCTCTTCCAAATGGCTGACACAAGTCATGGTAAATGCTGATAGCCATCATTGTAAACTACATTTTCATTCTCTAAACATCCTTATTCTGCTTTCAGGTATCTGGCACCAGAGTATGCATCAAGCGGTAAAGTTACAGAAAAATCAGATGTATATTCATATGGGGTCATGCTTCTAGAGCTCATCACTGGACGTCCTCCTATCAGTGACATCAACTTTGTAATGAAAGAAGCATTGGTTACTTGGGTGAGTCCCTCTCCATGATCATAACAAGGCCGTTTATTATTATATAGTAAACATATCCTGCTTGATGTATGATGAAAAGATTTGTTAGAACAAAGTATTAAAAATGGAGAAAATTAATTAACAATCAATGGAGACTCCAAAGCATGCAAACAATCTCACTTTCCTCAAGACTATATTTGGCCCTAGAATGAAGCCCAATGTCTAATTTATTTTGCACTTAACGAATTAGACTTTTGAGCACTTAAAAATATTGTACAAAATTGATTAATTTATTTACACTATCCTGCAGTAAAAGGATCAGCAAGAAAAGGTCTTAGAAGAAGTAAGAGGGAGACAGTTATCCTATCTTGAAAAAAACTTAATCTGTAGAATTAATATATATATATGCTCTTCCTTAAGACACAAGAAGTAGTTATTTTCTCAAGACACAAAGGTAGTTGTTAGGACATATGATAAGACATATCTTTTCATAAATAACTACTAATGTAATTAGATTTAAATTGAGTAGTTATCTGAGTAGTCATCTTTTCAATTTTGAAAATATTCCAACAAGATTGTTGATATTGATGTTATAGGCAAGGCCTCTACTCACCGAAGCTTTAGAACATGGCAATGTTGGACCTCTTGTTGATCGACGATTAGAGAACAATTATAATATCAGTGAGATGACTAGAATGATTGCTTGTGCTGTTGCTTGTATTCGTCATTCATCGTGGCTTCGACCACGAATGGGCCAGGTAAGTACACTTACACTCTTCTGCTGCTGCTGCTAGATTCTGGCTAAATGATAGAAAATATTTTTGAATATGAAGTTGCAATTCTTTGCTTGAAAGTGCTAAAAGATTGAGAATTTGAAATTGAAAATCCTAATGATTTTCATTTTTTCAAATTGACTAGATAGTTCGTGCACTAGAAGGAGATATTTTGGTCATTGATCTAATTCAAGGAACAGAGCCTGGACGTAGTACCTTGTATGCTTCTACCAGGTCTTCAAATTATGATGCTTTCCAATATAAGCAAGACGGTGAGAAACACAATATGGCATTGGCCAGTGGATACAGTGGAAGTACCAGTGAGTATGGTCTTAACCCATCAAGCTCAAGCAGCGATTTTAGCTGCAGATAAACTAACAAGAAGATAGAGCCAACGTATTAAAGGAACGATTGATTACAAAATGACACCTTTTTTGGTTATCTGATTAAAGTTCAGCTTCCTTTTATCATCTGAATGGCTTGGTTTTCAATTCCAATTTTGTCCTTTATTTAATTATAATTTTAAGTTAATAGAAAATCAAAAACTGAGCCTTGTGCTTTTGCAATAGATCATAAAGTAATTCCATTAATTCAGGTTGATTCAACTTCTAGTTGTTGCAGTTGGAATTAACATGCCCTGAACTGGTTATAGGGTAATTAGCTTCTACTACATCTAGTTCTGAACCGTTTTAAGATCTATCCAGTTGTTTGTTCTATGTTGCAGCATAACTCATTTACATTCCATTTTCCTTGACGAGACATTAATCAACCATCACAACCAGATGAAGAAGAAGCTGTAATAGGAAACCTTATTGATCAGTTCTTAAGTAGAGCCTCAGTGGAATGCATAATTCAAATACTGCTATATTTGGTATTACCGAAACAAAGAATGATCACAAAGATGCTCCAGTGAGACTTATATTCATCAAGCAAAATCATATTTGTCAACCATATTTTTCATAGGCTTTCAATGTTTTATTTACAGGAAGGTTATGAAACTATACAAACGAACCTCATCTGTTTGTCATTCTAATGATTTTATACAAGACCTAGCAAAAAAAAAAAATCTAACCACGGAAAGAAAAGGGTTAATACTGTCTTCATCTAAAAGGGTATCAAGAACAATAAATGAAAGCTTCCATGGGATAGCATGAGTAATTTTTTACGACTTTGCTGAATTGAAACTGTAAAAAAGCCAAGTAGCAATTTTGGAGTATTCATAAATTTTCTGTTTAAACGTTCTTCCCCGGTGTGTATATCTACCATGATCAGCGTGGCCGTGGAATGAAAGATGATGCAGCAGGTGAAAATGAGAAATCATCCACCTCGACCAGCATGGCCGTGGAATGAAACCAAAGTAGAAATTTGGAGTGTTCATAAATTTTCTGTTTAAAAATTCTTTCCCGGTGTGTATATCTACCATGATCAGCATGGCCGTGGAATGAAAGATGATGCAGCAGGTGAAAATGAGAAATCATCCCCCTTGACCATTTTCATCCTTCAAAGGTTGAAAAGATTTGAACCATTGCTTCCAAGGAGCATCTAGTTGTTGCTCAATCCATAACAAGAAACAACTATCCAACAAGCAAAAGACATTAACATACAGCAGTTGATATCTCACTGGTACAAATCGGAAATTTACAACTTGAACAACGGGCCATATGCCGCCTCCAAAAATCAGAGCTGGAAGATAATCCCTCTTCAGATCTTCCTTTATTTGTAGAACCCCTCTTTCCCGTCGAAAAACCCATGTATGTGAAAAATACAAGTAGATCCAGTGGCCCAAAAAGTAAATCATCAATTGCAACTTTAGAGGCAACAAACCGCAAGGAATTTGGACGCATTGCAAGTCGCAACCTCATAAATTTGTCTAAACCTTCATACCTACAAGTGTCGAACAAGAAACAAATAAGCGAAAAATATTTCGAACATGCTTCCAGCAGAACTCAACCCTTCACTCGCTTGTGTGTTGCTCCATAAATTAAAATCTTTTTGAAGTTAGCAGAGAAAACATGCTTGCCCCAGGACCCACAACTTAGAAGACAATATTTTCAGTTTTTTCCCTCAACTTCTGATAAATGAATCACATGCTTGACAATCTTGCACAAGTGTTTCAATAAAATCGAGAGAAGAACTCGCCAAGAATGGCCAACTGGTCCCACAAATCCAAGCCCAAACAGGCTCGTGTTTGCTACTCATTGCCAACTGATCTTCAATCCTTCTTCTGTATCCTGGCATTTAAAGTAGAGATCAAATAAACAGGATAAGCATCAACAACAAACTGTTGGACCAAGTCACATGACATAAATAAAGTGAAATGAGCAACAAGTTAGACATATCCATGTTTGCATACAATTATCAAGAAATTAGAAATGGGAAGCCAAAGATAGCCAAATTAGAAACTCTATTAGCTGCATGGACTTTGATATTAATTTCTATTTCAATAAAGCAGTTTACTTCCACAATAATTCTAGAGCCACTGGCGTCTCATTAACCTTTGTTCACCATGTACAATCATCCATTAATCACATTTCTGCTTAGGAAAAAACTGCAGAAAATGCAGATTGTTGAAGAATGAGGTCAGGAACAAGCTGCAAACTTTATGAGTGAACTAGTAAATAGAGAGCTTCTGAATGGCATCATCATATTTGTGTTTTTTCTATTACCATTAATAGCTAAGCCTGAAGTGGATATAACCCAGCTACACGACAAGTATACAAAATACACTAGTGAAAGTGACTCTATCTTTAGAACTCAAACCACGTGAAGTAGCAAATCCCAATAGCGAGATGAGCACAGATTGAAGCAAAACATTTTCAACTATAATTAAGTAGTTCAAGTCATTTGTATATTAAGCCATTCCCTTCCTTTAGCAAACGCCTCATCAAATAAATTAAAAGATTTAAGGACCAAAAACATGAGAGCATGCAAGCATTAAAACCTAGTGCCAACTGCCAAGACAATTCTTTCATCATTAACGAAGACAAAGTTAGATATGGAAGATAAAGATTGCTTTAGATGAAAGTTGGTTTAAATGTTCAAACATATTAAAACCATGCCATGATACCAAAGAACTTGATATATCTAAACAAACTTTTCTGAATTACTCCCCAATTACCAATTCATTGCCTATGTACCAAAAGCTATAGATACCTATTCCTGCAACCTGCATCATTAGAAAAGGCATTTTTTTATCTGTAAAGTTTTTGGGATTATTATTACCTCCATTACAATTACAAAGATGACAACAATGATCATGATGAGAAAACAAGCGCACTCATACATACCCTTGGAACATAGGCAGATGTATATAGAGGCAAGGGGGCAAGTGCCTCTTAATTTTTACAATTTTTCATACTAAATTATAATTTAATCTCTGAAATTTAATAAAATTAATAAAATGGTCATTCTATTTTGAAAATTTAATCTTTTAGTTTTTAATAAAGTACTAATCATTTCTTCCCCCAATAATTATTCTAATTGCAAAATACACAATTATTTAAAAAAAATTATTTTATTTTAATTTTTCTAATTCATTTATCATTTTAATTCATTAATTATTTAAATATCTCTCCATTTTTCTAATTCTCTCACATTCTGTATCTCTTAATTAATTTTTATATTTTCTAACATATTTTTAACGAGGGTTTTATTGTCAAGTTAAAATAAAATATAATCCCTCAGTCCCAAAAAGATAGTCCGGTTTTCTTTTTTCGTCCGTCCCAAATTATAATTCATTTTACATTTTTAAATGTTAGTTTAGTAGGTAATTGTCAAATATGTCATTTATTAATTTATATCAATATCATCAAATATATAATTATATTTTTATTTTTTTATATTGAAATTACAAATGTAATAGAATAGTTTTTTAATATTCCAAGATAAAAATTCTTTAAATCCAAATCTCACTAATTAGACAGTGTGATTTAATTATTGAAAATATTAAAAAATAAAAAAAATAAGAAAGTATATAATAGGAGTACTTAGACATGGATATTTAAAAAAAAAAAAAGTAATAAAATTAATATAATAAATTAAAAAATATCTAAATTTTTTAATCTACATATAAAATAAAATAAAATTATCTTTTTGGGATGGTGACAGTCTTTTAAATTAAAAAATAAAAAAATTAAATTAAAATATATCAACAAAGAATTTATGATATTTATCATGGAACAAAATATGTATTTAATTATATTTTTTTTCACTTTCTTTCTTTTTTCTTCATTTTCTTTTTAATTTTAATATCCCTTCGTAAACTTTCAGCATCCGCCGCATGTGTCCCTTCCTAAAATTCCAGAGTTCGCCCCTGCCTTAGAAGTTGGACCTAATATAATAAGAGTAATGAGAATGAGCCTTTAACAAAATATTGAGATTCAACAAGAGTGCTACTAATATAATTGTATCAATATTCAATTCAAGAAAAGTATATCGTATTATCAGCATTTTGCTGGAGGCTTCCCAATCATGAAAGAAAATGACAGATACCCATTTGCCCAAACAAAGAATAAATTTATAAACACATTGCTTTTATCCAAAAACAAAGAAACAGAAAGGAAAAAGGAAAAATTGAGACTTGCCATTTGTTCAGACGACAAAGGACTATACCCAAAAAAAAATTCATAAAAAAGGCTAAATAAGATCTATACCATTGAATTACAATTGGATTATATTAATGGGTATGCTGATATAAGTACCTTTTGACATTGCTTCTTGGCTGTGTAGTTAGTGATGGACTGGGCAGCTACATCGCCAAACCCCCAAAATCAAGCCAGAGCTAATCACCTGTGTCTTAAATGGATGCACCGCCAAGCAATTCTGATACCATTTCCACAGCTTCAACATTTCCCCAATAATAAAATATAAAGAACTGTAAGAAATTTAGATTCTAGATAGAGAAAGAGAGGAATTTAGAGAGAGAAAGTGATAAAGGGAATACATTTTCGATTCTTCAAGAATTCATGAATATTCAGATATGTTTCTTTTTTCAATCTTTTTGTTCACATTCTTTATGAAATGAATTTAAAATATATATATAATAATCCAAAATTTTAATTAGGTATATTGCTTGCTTGAGAGGTTTTCTTTTCTTTCCCATAGTTTCAGGGAATTCCGTTTTGGAGAGAAAAAAAGACCGGCTCTTGCAATACTTGGTGTATTTCGTCCGATTCTGTGTGTTTTCTCATTATTTTTTAAAATATTTTTATAATTAACATATATATATATATATATATATATATATATATATATATATATATATATATATTAAATATATGACATATAATAAATTATATATAATAAAAAATAGAAGAGCTGAATTAGATTTTATTAATATTTTGGTGAACCAGACCACCGGCTATGAAAGTTCAATGCTTTTAATACTTTGTACCTTTCATTTATCAAATTTTTATATTATATTTAAGTAACAAATTCATTTTATACATAATAGTATAGTTTATTTTTATTATATTGAATTTTATAAAATGGACTGTATGAATATTTTATTCTTTAACAAATATGAAAACATAGAATTTAAATTTAACATAAAAAATCTAATTATTCGATGATAACAAAAATCAATTTAATTTTTTTAAATTAAATCTTATATATAAAAATTAAAAGGATTTATTTTATAAATAAATAAAATATAAGTAACCAAACGAAGAGTGCTAATCTGATTACCTTAAATAAAAATATATAAAAGAATATGGATAATTATTGAAACAAAATAATTCTCTCCTTTCTCCCCCTTTTTCTCACTTTTTCTTTTCTATTTTAAGAAGTAAAAAAAAAGCTTTGAATAAATTGACTAAGAGCAAAAAAATTAAAGCTTAATTTAAAAAGGCTAGAAATCATTAATTAGAATCGGAGCTGGGAGTTCATTTCTTTAATAATCAATAAAATCATAACACATAATTTTCTCTCGTTAAAAGTTTACATGCCTATCTATGTTGAATAATGGAGAGGCTGTGGCTAACAGTTCTAGCACCTTGGTCAATAGTATCAAAAACCTTTCTAGAAAACGGTAAAGGGTTAAGATCAGTCATATCTACAGAGAAGCTAATTATTGTGCTGATCGATTAACTCATTATGATAACGCTTTAATTGGAAGAATCTCCATAAGGGTTATTAGGATTTCTTCTCCATGAGATTTGCAGGTAGTCTATCAAAAATTTGTTTGATGTAATTTATTCTTGTTTCTTTTCTTTATTACCAAAAATAAATAAAATTTTGCATGCCTATCTCCTTTTTCTTTCTTCACGTTGATCTCTTCGTATTTTTCTGTGAAAAAAAAAGCAGCTAAATATCCCATTATGGCAATCCATGATGCTTGGATCAAACCATGTTGACACCATAGTGATCTTAGATAATACTTTTTTATTTCAATTTCTCCATTCTTTGTCATTCCAATGCTTGGATTAAACTATATTGAAACCATAGTGATTAAACCCATCGACGTCATAGCCTCTCGCCACTAAAGCAATTACATTCACATAATTGTTCTAATCTTGTATTTCAGTGGGTTATTTTGTTTAAAGGGCTATTATAAAGTTTTATCAAAGAAAATTAACCTATAAATTTATTGGCTTTTTAATAACATTTTCCACCATTAATGATTGAAATCAATCTTTAGAGAATGCATAATTTGAGTCCTAAGCTATATATATTGTTGGAACCTACCTAATTCATTATTTTAGCTAAATGGGGTCTAACTTTGTTTTTTTAAACGCAAAAAGAAGATGAAGAGATCAAAATAAAGAAAGAGAAAAAACTTTAAACGACAAAAAATCACGTGTCATGATTTTATTGGTTATTAGAAAAAGTGAACTATCAGCTAAATATAATGAGCTAGCATTCTAGTCCTAACTAGAAAGATAGAATGTCACAATTTTTTTTTACTTTTTAGTTAGTAAGAAGACTTGAGAAAAAATAAAATCTATTAAAGAAGAGAAGGCTTAAGAAGAAGGGTTGAAATTGAAAGACCATTTCTATTATCTATCTCAATTTTATCTTTTTATATATATATAATAAATATAAAAAGATTATTTTAATAAAAGTATATTATTATTATTATTATTATTAAAAATAATAAAAATAATAATGTGAAGAATATATCCCTGCCTAATTTATTACATCCAAATTGGTAATATAACAAAAATAAAAATTGCAAAATCTAAATTGACTAGTAGAAATTATAATTTTCAAGTGGAAATTGTATATTTTTAAGATTACCATTAAATGTTTTAATTATTTCAAAAGCAAAATGAAATCTAAATATTTCATTTTCATTCTTATTCCATTATTAAGGCAAAACAAATATGCCAATAGTGTTCAAGTACTTACGCCAATGTTAAAGAAGAGGATTTATGCGAAGCGTATCAATTAATGTGTTCTGTTACATTATATTGTGTTCTCATTTCGGGGTGCCATTGATTTCATTTGTGTTCTGGTTCTTAGAACTAAGATAGTCCTGTGATTATTGGTGTTTTGCTTCTTAAGTGGGGCCGAAACAGATGGAAGAAGCCATTTTTTGGCTGCATTTTAATTTGCTATTAACAAGTATTTGATAAACTGATATTTGGTTTAGCTTCTGAATTTTATGAAATGTGATGTCCTCTTTCGAAGGTAATATATGGCTTAATTGTAACTGCAAGGTTTTTGGTTCAATTTTTGGTGTGAGCCTTTTCTTCTTTTATCCTTTTTGCATTCAAACCCTCCTTGCTTTGCAAAAATTAATGGTGAGTTGCCATGGCAGTGGCACTTATTGTGCTGCTGTTTTAGTTGATATCTTATGATCACTTCACATGAATATATTACTTGTGTCATTTTTGCTTCTAAGTTTGTGGATTTCTTCTGCAGAAGTTACTGTATTTGTAGGCATAAAAAATCACACTGGTTAGCCAATCCTTACATTCATTTTTTATTTTAATTTGTATGAAGGCTTGTGGATTAGTGTTATATTAGTTGTCATCTGTTAATGTTTCACATCTATAGTTATATTATTCCTCCAGAGGTGTCAATATACTCCAGAGCTTGCTATTGTTTGGATTTTTTTTTCTGGGAATCTTCCATGAGGGGATTTGGAATTGGACAAAAATCAACTTATATATATATTGCAATGTGTCTAAAGTGGCTCAAAACTATCAGGTTGACAAGCACGTTTTAACTATATGGGAGAATTTGGAAAGGAGAATGTTTTATCTAGAACCTCCAACAAGAATCGAGCAGGAACAACCACTATCAAGAAAGGATGGGTGCAAGCTTCACCAATCAAGGTACATCTACCAATTTACTAAATTATTATCTCTCTTCCATCATTTACATGTGGGATATACTTTTACTATGTTGGTTTGAGTCTAGAAATCTAATTTTTATTAAATTGCTTGGGATGACTTTGTCTATACCCATATTTAGGTTTTGAAGTTCCCTCAGCATGGATTAGACTTTAGAGTTTGGAATCTTGTTCTCCTACTGCACAGCATACAGTTGGCAAGGCCACTAGCATGAACCATAATTCTAATATATAACCCAGTGGCATTTACTTGCATTAACGAAGATACACTTCCTTTTCACCATTGGATGGTTATCTGCTTTTGGCTTTCACTTGTTGGGAATGTATTATACATATTCATAGTTTTATGCCAACATCAAATATATTTTGGGAGCGTTGTGTAAAAAATGAATGAAAATATGCATACTCCTTAAAATGATAACTGGACAACTGAGAAAATAAGTATGCGTATTACCTACAAAAAGGATCGTATTGGAGAGATGTGGAATAATGGTACCAAAGTTATATAGGAAAATG
>CANXYC010273387.1:0-13831 GCA_948193065.1 Aleurites moluccanus | reverse complement strand
AAACTAAGCGAATAATTTTGGTATTACTAAGAACCATTGTCTTCAACGAACCAAGAGTCTTGTTAACATTTATTATCTGCATGAAAATTTCAATTAAATATTAGTGTTCCAAAACAAATTGAGTTTGTTTTAGTAGAGATTAGTATAACAAATAAAGGTCAAGCTATCCTTATTCTGAAGTCTCTCTTATCCTGATCCTTTGTACACAAAGAGAAACGTTGGTGGGCTGGGCCTCCGTCCCAATAGGCAAAGGAACCATCCCTCTTAACAACTCTTAAGATCCAATCCTTCCCTTACTAATGTGGGATCCATGACCTGTGGCTGTACTGTTGCAACGCATATATTTCAATATTTTCCGAGGGATGTTTGTCCTTTTAGGTTTTGATTGGTTATTTTGTCTATCATCAGGATTTATGTGACTTGTTATATATGACTCCATTTCTGTTAAGCTGCTAGTCTGAAAATAGATCTTGCCTTCACAGTTGGAATGAATATGGTGCTAGCTTTTACACAATGATGAACCATCAATTATACTTGTAAAATACTTAATCTATATTCCTTTCTCTAATGCTTGTATTTCAAATTGTTATGCCTTTCTTTTTTCCTGCAACCCCCCCTCCCCCAAAGAAAAAATAAAAAAACACCATATCATGATATCATGCCCCGGTTTTTTGACCATATGTAGAATGCCCATGAGAATGGAGTCACCCCTTTTGTTCTGAGGGACATTAGATGATAAGTTAATTGTTTTTCCTTGTAGCTTGTAATTGAGTATTGTTTTTGTTCATGGCATTGTGTTTGTAAGAAATGGGTAAAAACTACGTATACTTTCTCTACAATCTTGATTATGTTGTAGTGGTTTGCTTTAATCTCTATGATGCATCAGAGTAGAGCATTTGTTGGAGAACATTTCATGTCTGTTTTTCATGAGGACTGTTCTTTCAAACATCAATTTGCAACTTTTAGGTGTAAAAAATGGCAACTAGTATGAACATAGTGGACTAATTGGAAACAATGTGCAAGTCAGCAGAATATTTTTCATTTTTTTTTGGGATGTTTAATGGGATTCTCAAATCTTCCATTGATTGATGTTAGTGATATTACTTATTTTTCTGTTGCAACTAACCTTTTAATATATATGTTGGCAGAACGAACATGATAAAATCCGGGAACTATCACAGCAGCTGGCTATAGAGAAAAAGAGAGCAGCAACCTATAAAAGACATTTGGAGATGATATTTGAACAAATTGAAGAGCATAACGAGAGTCTATCAAAGAAGATCCAACACATAGTGGACAGTGTGAAAGACATGGAAAACAAAGAGCAGCAAAATTGTGTATAGTTGCTGCATTTTTTTTTCTTTTTTAGCTCTTTTTTGGGCATATGGAATGCTGTTGGGTAGCAACAGATTCTCATGGTTTAGGTGTCTCGTGCTGACTTGCTCCAGTTTCTTAGATGTCCAGTTAGTTACACATTGTGAAAATGTTTCGAGTTAGCAGCATTCATTCGGGTATATGGTATAATTATGCTCCGATATTTGGAGCAAATAGTGGATAGGAGAAATAGAGAGTTGATGTATAGTTGTCCGATTCCATGTCTGCACAGTTGTGCCAAGAATGTGAAAATGATCTTTACTGAAAAGGGCATCAATTGTCATTAGGAAGTTGAACATTACCTTCTATTGCATTTTATATAGAATTTCGTTTCAGTTTCTTGTTTTGTACAGCATGGAAATGTAATTTTTTTTAAGAAAAATATAGTTATTTTTCTTACTGACTCTATTTATTGTCTTAGGACTGGGATAGTAGTCTTAATGGTTTTGCTAAACAGGTTTGGATTTGGTGCTTGAAATTTTTGTATGAGAACAGTTTTAGTCCCTCTTGAACTGTAAATGTAACAATTTTACTCCCTTTGAAACCTGGGATGTGATTAGGCCATTTCAAACCCCTCAGTTCTCGTTGTTGTATACTCTTAAATTATTATTTTGTCTATATAACATATATAATAAAATTGTGGGTGGGTAGAAGACATTTGAACAGACAGAGAAAAAGAAAAACACGAAAAAGAATATTTGTTTTCATGTTTTCATTATGTGGGATATAAGGATAAACGAGAGAACTCAATGCAATGATACGTGACTAAGCTTTGTTCTTTGCACAAGTATGTCACTTGGCACACAACATAGTATAATAAAATATATATATATATATATATAACAAAAACAAAAAATATGGTTTAGGTTGCTTTTCTTTCTTATATCAAAAATTTAAAAACGAGTTGCCAAAAACACTATGATTATTTCTAATTATATCTTAAATAAGATAAAAGTTTCTAATACTTTCATGGTTTTTTTTTTTCTATTATTTTGGGGATAATTTTAGTTATTTAGTCTAAATAACTAACAAAATATTTTTAAATTTGAAATACTATTCTCGTCTCCTTTAAACTTAATGTCTTTTTATATCTATTAATTTGAATATATACATTTTATATATGCAAGACTTTACCCTTAAACAAGTCACTAATTAAGACGAGAGGTTTTAAGAATTAACTTTTTTAATCCTTTAGAAACATGAATTTTAATAAAATAAATTAGGAGAAAGTTAAAAAAAAAAAAGTATATTGTGATTTCACAATATCATCACAGTCCGCACGCGTCACACTGTCCAGTCAAAACATGTTATCATTTTATGCTTATAAAAGATTAAATTGATTAAAAAAATGAAATTAAAATGATTTTTAGAAAAAAAAGAAAAGAAAAGATAAAGACACAATTAAAAGGAAATAACCATTTAAACTAAGTTGAATTTCCCCAAAATCCATTTTTTGCCCAAAGCATAACCCTAAAATTCTAGATGAGGCCATTCAAGATAAAAAAAATGAACTCTCAATCACAAATACGAAGGTAGTGGCAGCACAAGCGAATCATTGGGTGAGGAGATTTGGTGTTGTTAGGATTGTGATTCAAAATCCCAATGGTATATGGAAGAAATCTTTTTCTATTTTGTGTGTAAGAGATATTTTTCAATTGAGAATTATTTTTTTTTTAGGGTAGAATTCCTATTTTAATAATAATTTTATGTGGATGAAATTTTTTATCAAGTTAGAATTGATAATTAGATTAATAGTGGATAATATTATAAATAAAAGTATTATATAAGAGTTTTTTTACTTTTACCGATGTATACGAATTGACTCTTTTTCAATAGCTAAATTATGATTTTATTCTAATAGTTGAGTTGAGACTTTTGTCTATTGATTGAATGTGACACAAAATGCATAGGTAGAATATTTTTGTAATTATTGAAATGAGAAGATTTATAATTTTATCCGTTCAAAAATTATAATATGTTAATATGGTAGATTATTATTTTGAGGGACCGTAGGCATAGTAAGTTTACTAAGAGATTGAATCATATAAAATTGTTCGTGTTGTTTTTCTCTTTTCTTATCGTTGTGCTTATAATTCTAATTTTCTTAACAAGTGTGAATGTAAAGTTTCTTCACCCATGAGAATAAGTATCACACCTCATAATAAGGGGTAAAGAATTTTGTGGTCGTGATAGATTTGAGAGAGGTCTAAGGTGCATATTCTTCGAGTGATTGACACAATATGGTTAGGGTGCTTAGAAAGAATATAACACTTAATGATAATATTAGAGATTGTGAGGACAAAATAGTTAATTGTCGTACAAAGGAGGTGGAATCTCTCATAGATTTTAGCTGAAATCTAGAGCTTTTGAAGCAACCACATAGTAATTTGAGAGTTTCAAATCAAGAAAATGAGTTTCTGAAAATGCATTTGGTAAAGGTTAATTAGAGTGCAATTGAAAGAGATTAATTCGAAGAAACAATTTTTTTTTTGAAGTGGTTGTTAGTGGTATTTGGCTTGTGTATGTTGTCGTCGTTGGTGAATTCTGATAGGTGTTTAGAGAATGACAAATTTTATTTGCCATAGTTGTATGTAAGTTTGATGTATGCAAAGTGTTTGTAAAAAGATTTAAATGAAGTTTGAAGTTGGCAAATTTATTCTCTCATTTTTTTCATTTTAATTTTTGTGATTGACGAGCAATATAAAATTAATCACTCTACTTGCATCTCATTGACTAGAAAAAAAAAATAAAAATGACAAACTAACAATGCACAAATGGATAGTAAAATAAGACAGAATAAAATAAGGTCAAATTTGACTGAAATAATTAAGGATAAGCATGAATTTTGGGATTAATGAACTTGATTGTATAATCGAATAGAAAATTTTCAGAATAAATTTTTTTATTAAGTGTCTGACAATCTCTAAATCAAACTGTACCTATACTTGAAATAAGTCCAACCTAATACATTACTTTTACCTTTTTACATATGTTTTACCTTTTTACATATGCTGTTAATTAATTCATGATTAATTTTTAAAATTTTGAATAAAAAAGTATTAATATTTAAGCCGAATACAATTTATTACTTTTACCATTTTACATATATTGTTAATTAATTCGTGATTACTTTTTAAAATTATGAATAAAAATATTAATATTTAATATGTATAAAAATATATATATTGAAGGAAAAAATATAAATATATTCATATATGTATTTAAGAGAAAAAAGTGTAAAAAATGTAAAATCTAAAAATATTAATATGTAATATGTATAAAAATATATGTATGTGTTAAAGAGAAAAAATATAAATATATACAATCCAAAAACATATGATCTTATATTGAGTTCTTAATCAAATATTAATTTTATAAAGTTTTAACCATCAAACCAATTTTAATTAACTTGTAAATACATTTACTTAAATAATTTTATAGTTTAATACAAGTTAAAATATAAAATAAGAAAACTAAGATTAATTTTTTAATATATATATATATATATATATATATATATATATATATATATCTCAGAGCCGGGGGATAGTATTGTTATATATATATATATATATATATATATATCTCAGAGCCGGGGGATAGTATTGTTATATATATATATATATATATCAGAGCCGGGGGATAGTATTGTTATTTTAGAACAACATCTGCATTCATTTTAAGAAGATAAACAGTAGAATAAAATTTCTGTGTTTGAACTGCTGAGCGGAGGTACAGTTGTAAGTCCCATTTTGAGAGTCTTAGGGCAGTGAATCTGGTGGCCATACTCCTGTTCAATCAACAGTAATTTAGTTTTTCTTTATTTTCAAAAATGAATTTAGATTCATTTTTCTGTAAAATCACATATCTTTCAAACTCTTCTACCTCTAATTTTCAGAGTTCAAAAGGATAGTCAAAAGTGAGGAGATCACTATTGAAAATTTTTCAAAACAGATTGATAACTAGGATATTTCCAAGATTCAACAAAAACAAATTTATAAATCTTCAAAATTTTCAAAACTGATTTCACAATCAAAACTGAAGAGAGAGACATTCAAATTTCAAAACCGTTTGAAGAAATCTAACTTCTTTCTTCAAAGTCTCTTCAAAAACATAGAGATAGATCCTATAAGTATATACATATAGGATTAGTCCAGGTAGGTATTGTACACTTAACTAGAGAAGGATTAGATGCCTCAATCTTAGCAGTTTTAAAAGATGCTAGGTTTTTCAACTTTAGTGATTCTCTGTTAGGAACTGTAGAGTTCAGCCTTAACAAAGGACCGCTCAGCTTCAGTTGTTATCCAAACATAACTATCTCCTTAAATGATAAAAACATTTTAAAGAGTATAGTTCTTTAAATTAAGACTCATAACTATAAAATGCTTACTGGATCCATTCCAATAGCATTGATTTTCAAAATTCATTACAAGGTAATGATTTCTGCTTTTGCCTCAAAACACATCCAATACTTACCAAAAGGAGAAACCTTTTTTCTTCAAACTGATCTTTCAAAAGCCAATACTGTCATTCCAAGAAAAATTCAATGGAAAGATATAACCCTACCAGAAATTAGACTTTAGAAGGAGCTCCTAACCTGAAGCCCTAAAACAGACTGAACCCAATTCAAATTTAAGAAATATAAGCCAATTCAGATCTAAGAAATATAACCCAATTTATTGATGGTAGTGTTAAACTCACTTTTGCCAGAAAGTCTACTTTATTCAGGTTTTCTGACAGTGCGTCTACCTCTTCAACTATTGACGTAGGAAAAGTATCCCAACTTCCCTTTGTCATATATGCCTCTTACACTTCAAAAGAACCGGTACAAATAGTTCAAATCATTCAGCCTAGGTATTCTACATCTGATATACCTAGATATACCAGAGAGATACCCAGCTCTACACTTCAAAACGTTGATTACCAAACAAATATACCTAGACCAATATATACTGATAGCCAATCTCCAAACCAAGAAGAAGAACATGAGTCCCAACCTTCTTCTCCCACACCCTCTACTATCACCAAAATCATTGAAACATAAATAAATGTGATTGAAAAGGATTTTCAAATTAATAAAAAATTTATCCATGAAGATTTTTATTCAAAAAATAACAAATAAAAAAAGATTTGGTTTTTTCAAAACTTCTTGAAAGTTAGAAACGGAATTCAAGAAAAATATTATACTTTTTGTAATAAGCATAAAGTTCAAATCATGTTTTTTGATTGGTTCGAGATTTATGCAAATGAAAACAATATTGCATATCCTTTCAAAATTTCAAACAAATTTGTTAATCCTGTCACCTCTAGGAATAAACTCCGAGAATGGAAGGTAGATGGTCAAACTATTCAGTCTGAACACCCTCCTTTTAGAAAACTTTTTATTCCTTATGGTGAACATGAGATAGATGTCATGCCATTCAAAAAAGTTCAAGATGAAGATTCTAAAAATCCTAAGAATATTTTCCTTCAGAACAACTTTTCAAATGCCATTCTTCAAACAATAGGAAAATAATTGACTAGGATAGAAAGTCAGATCCAAAAGTCAGTTGTTTCCTCTACTATTGTTTCTAAACCTATAGGATTAGAAGACAAAAAACTCAAAAATCCAGTCTTCTAACCCTTTAAGGTTTCAAAAAATAGTCAACAATCCAACAAACTTGAGTTTGTCCAACAAACTTGAGTTTGTTGGTGCCATTAGAGACCTTCAGAGTAGGATAGGGCAAACCTCTACTTTTTAAAATACCTCTAAATCCTATAGACATATAGCACCTGAGACTCCTTAATCCAGGAATGTCAGTGCTATAGAATAAAACCATGCAACTTTTAATGAAGAGGCTTTCAATCAAGAAGAAATTCTTCAAATTAGTAGACTGACTTGGCAAAATCCTGTTCCTAGGACTACAGTTCTAGACTTAGGGCTAGAAAATAGACCCAATATCTTAGTTTAGTCTAGATTCAATGCCTCATCTGTCTATGAATAAAACTTAGATGGTATGTTTGAATATAACATCCTTAGTTTACTCCAACAAATGACAATGGCAGCAAATGCCTATAGAACCCAGTTAGGAACCTCAGATAAACCAATTACTGAACTCCTAATAGCAGGCTTTTCAAGACAGCTAAAAGGATGGTGGGATTATTATCTAACCCCACACCAACAGCAAGAAATTTTAGGATCAATCAAAACTTTTGAGGATGAAACACCTTTTCTAGATGATTTAAGTAACACTGTAGAAAATGCGGTGTCAACCTTAATCCTAGCAATATCCCTCCATTTCATAGAAGCCCCTTCACACCTCAAAGACAAAAACAGTGAGCTTCTTAGCAACCTTAGGTGTAGGAAGCTTAGTGTTTTTCAAAATTACAAAAACTCTTTTTTTGACTAGAGTAATGCTTAGGGAAGATTCTAACCAACCTTTTTAGAAAGAGAAATTCCTAGCATGATTACCTAAAATTTTAGGAGAAAAAGTCAGAAACTATATCAGACAAGCCTTTGGTAACCAAATTCATTATGACCAATTTACCTACAGAGAACTAATTAGTTTAATATAGAAGGAAGGTCTTAGGATTTATCAAGACTTGCAGCTCCAAAAACACCTTAAGTGGGAAATAAAACAAACTAGAAAGGAACAAGATAGTTTCTATTAACGGTTTGATCCAAACCTCACTAAAGATTCAAAACCTTGTAGTGGTCAGTGTAATAAACAGAGAGACTCCTACAAAAGATCCAAATCCAATTCAAACTATAGAAAGACTTTTCAGCCTAAAAATGAGACTTACTATAAAAAACCTTGTTCTTTTAAGAAGAATTCAAAGCTTTACAAGAAGTCCCAGTCTAGGATAAAATCTAAGCCTAGGATAGACTTTAAGGATATCACCTATTGCAAATGTGGCAAAAAAGGACACACTTCAAAATTCTGTAGAATGAATACCAGACTTTATGAACTTCAACTAGACCAAGAAATCATAGACAAAATCTATGTCCTATTAGTTGAGTCTTCTGAGTCTGAATACTCCAATTCTTCATAAAATAAAAAATCCCTTCAAATAGATGAGTTAGGGAACTCTTCTTCCAGTTCAAAACCAGAGTCCAGTTCTGAAACGGATTCTGAAGAAAATAAAAATTCAAAAACCATTAATATGCTTACAAAAAGTCAAGAGGCAATTCTTGAGGCAATTAAGTATATTAATGATCCACAAATCCAAAAATAATGTCTAGACAAGCTTTTAAAGTCTTTAGAAGAAAAATCTAAGCCTGTTGAAAGACTCTCTCTCTTACCCTCTACCAATAAAAGTAGTTATGAACTTACCACCATTTTGGATAGAGGAAAGAAGACCAGAAAACCTGTAATAAATATTCAGAATCTTCAAAAAGAGATTAAAGAGAAAAAAACAGAACTCAAAGAGCTTAAAGAAAAGCAGAAAAATAATTATGAATGTCTTTAAAATCTCATTTCAATTCTCAGTGTTGATTCAAAAAATGAAACAGATTCAGATGATCAACTAGAAAATCCTGAATCTCCAAACCTGGAAGATTTGAAAACTGTTTCAGAAATTTCAGAGAATTTTATAAATGTTTTAAGAGAAATTACTTCTCAAAAATATTTAATTCAAATCAAAATTATTTTTTCAAATGATTTCCAATTGGAAACAATTTCACTATTTGATATAGGAGCTGACCTCAACTGTATCAGATATGATTTGGTTCCCAAAAGTTATCATAAAATAATAAATGAAACTCTTCCAACAGCCAATAAATTCAAACTGACCATTGGCGAGAAAACTGAAGTTTCAATGGTCAATGAAACTATTGCATTAAAAAACTTTTTCATTCTTGCTAAAAACCTAAATCAGATGGTTATATTAGGGACCCTTTTTATCAATTTGATAACTTCCTATAAAGTCACTGATGAAGGAATTGTTTTCAAAATAAGAAAATCCAAAATCATTTTCTGTAATACCTGAGTAATTTATTTTATTTTTATTATTTTGATTGTTTGTGAGTAATCTGTTCAGTATTTAGAAAAAAAAAATCTTAGAAATTTTGTGTTTGATTTGATTTTTGTGAAGTCAAATTGTGATTTTCGCAAAAAAGGTGAATATATATAAGTTTTTGATTTATTTACTTTACTCTAAGATTGATGGGCAGTAGGTCTGTATGTTATTGGAGAATTTTATATTTGAGAGGAATTACGTTTCCTCGGTTAGAGCATGTATGATTTGTTGTGTGATGCTGTAAGTCTGAGTATATTAATTTTTGTATTGATATGTTAGTGGCCGAGCGAGTTAAGAATAAGTATGAGGGAAATATTTTTGTATGTGTTTTATAGTTAGTAGTAGAATTGAGGAGATTGAAAATTATAGCGTATTTTCGAGATGGTCTAGTGCAAGTTGGCAAGGAGGTTTCCCAGCTCGGCAGAACAGATAGAGGCCTTTTCTGAAGTGGCCTTTGTAGAGGTGGATTTGGCGAAGAGGATGCGAGGTGGCATTTAGCGAAGCGAATGTGAGGTAGCATTAGGTGAAGTGGAATTCAACGAAGTGGCCTTTGCCGAGGTGGATTTGATGAAGAGGATGCGAGGTGGCATTTAACGAAGCGAATGCGAGGTAGCATTTAGCAAAGTGGCCTTTACCGAGGTGGATTTGGCGAAGAGGATGCAAGGTGGCATTTAGCGAAGCGAATACGAGGTAGCATTTGGCAAAGTGGAATTCAGTGAGGTGGCCTTTACCGAGGTGGATTTAGCGAAGCGGATGCGAGGTGGCATATGGCAAAGTAGAATTTAGCGAAGTGGGAATTGCTGAGCCAGCAATTGGCGAAGTGGGTTGCGAAATGTATCTGCGAAGTGAGGCAGTAACCTATTTAACCAAGGATCCAGTAGCCAAAATTTCATGATAACTTCTTTTCTTTTCTTTCTTTCCTTTTCGTTTCTTCTCCTATTTTTCTCAAATCTGTCCCGTTTATTTTCTAGTGCATTAATTCTCCTAATTAATGCATTAAACCATTATATTCTCTCATTTATTAAGGCTTTAGCCATCATTCCAAGTCAAGATTCTTCAATGATGCAAATTGGGGAAATAAGGTAATTCTTCTCTGAGCTCTATTTTTCTGTAAGAATAAGGTCTTGAGTAGTTAAAATAATTAATTATGAGTTATATAAGACCTGTTAAAAGCATTTAAGGCCATTAATTTCAGTTGTTAGGGAAGGCATAAGAATTTATGAATATGATGAATAGTGATATGAATAGTGACCACGTTCAAAATTTCAAATTTTCTTAAGAGATAAATTACATTGATGATTGGAATCAATAATAGAGGCTATAAGATGGTTAAAATTTGATGGAATCATAGTATATATTATTATTAAGAAAACCCTAATTTATAGAATTTGGAGAAATTGTTAGGTTTGGCCATTTTAAGGAATTTAAGGAGGCCATTCAATTAAGCAAGTGTTGATCAGATTTAGTGGATAATATTGCTGTGAGGTAAGTATGAATATCATAAATGTGTTTACTTTTTACGAGATGACTGCTAAATATTCATATATATATATATATATATATATACATTCAGTATTGCCACTGTAATATTAAGACCTGCATTATGTATTCATTATATATAGATATATATATATATATATATATATATATATATGATAATGACTTGGTCATTTCTTGGACCAAGATCATGATTAAGCATTTGCTATAAATGCTAATTAGTCTCTTGACCAAATTCAATTTTTGTTGAGGACACAGTATCTTCTTTATGAACCTGAGACATATATGCATAGAACGCTTTTCCCAATGAGAGTAAATTCATTGGTCCAATGTGCATAATGGGAACCTGGCTGATAGAGTATAGTATCGGTGCTCTAACTAGAGGGGGTCACGAGCTCTAGGCATATGCTCGCGCAAGCATATGTGCCACGTTAAGGTAACAAGGCTACTAATACGTATGTTATGATATGAGATCAGTTCTATCATATGAGATTTGATAATGCCATCCTTTGTTGTCATGTTATGTTCTAAATGAGAACCATGATTCGATTTGTGATATGATTTGATAGTGCTAATTATTATAAGCACTCATGTTCCTTTCAAGTAAAAGCTTGGGATTCTTTCATACCCTTTATATATATATATATATATATATATATATATATTCATGTTCATGATTTAATATTTAGATTCGTTATTTATATTGTTCATATCTTATTGAGTTAAAGGCTCATCCCTCTTCTGTGGTTTCAGGTACTAGTGTAGCTCGAGAGAGATCTAATCCAGAGGATAGAGCTTCTTGACTTATTCTTCCCAAGAAGCTTGGATGTAATTATTTTGGATATTATTTTGATATATGTATATATATATATAATCATGTCTATTGATTTACATTCTCTTAGAGCTCCGTAGTTAGATATGAGATGTTGATTTGTATCCATAGATGTTATTGTAGACTCTCACTTGTTCCATATTGATGTTGGATTCATCTTTTGATCGGTAAGGAACAAGTAGAGAGGTCATATTATAAATGATGATTTATAAGATATAATGTTTTGCATTGATTAGAATGTATGATTATTGATTGAGGCAGGTTCAGTTAGGGTTCTACGGGTTTATGGTAGCCTTATACCTACCCTTGCCCTAGGACCGTTGCACCGGTGGTGTCGGGGTGTAACAAAGGTGGTATCAGAGCCATAAGTTTATAATTATAAGATAGATAGATAGATGTGCAAGTTCCTTAGTATAAGTGATTGATTAAGATGACTACGGAGCATAGGATTCATGTCACGTCAATGTTGTGTATTCCTTTGATATATATCTGCATCAATCTTGTGTTTTGAGTCTGAATTTGCTTTGTTTTTCTTATTAGTAGTGAGACGCCTCCGAGGCGAGGAAGAGGATGTGGTAGAGGCTGTCCTAGAAGAGAGCTACCTTCTGAAGAAGGGTCAGTGGGTCGAGTGGGAGGTGATGATGTTCCTCCAGAGCCACAGGTGGATGTGGTTCATATGGCTCAGCGGTTGGATCAGTTGCAGAGGAACTATGAGATGTTAGCTGAGTTCATTTCTCAGTAGAGGCAGCAGCAGGCTCCTCCAGTGCAAGTAGTTCCAGATATTCCAGTTTCTCCAGTAGTTCCTACACCCCCGCCAGCAGTGGTACCACAGGTTGAGGAGATCTCGTTTGAGAAATTCTTGAAGCTCAAGCCTTCAGAGTACAGAGGTGAGGTAGATCCTACAGATTTTCTTGAGGAGATAGAGGAGAAAATTTAGATTTTGAGGATCCCTGATAGTAGGGCAGTTGAGTTTGTAGGGTACTTGATGAAAGCCGAAGCTAAGGATTGGTTTAGACAGAGTATTCTAGGTATGCTTCAGGATCATGGAGAGTTGTCTTGGGAGTGATTCAGGGAGTTTGTTCTTAGTGAGTTTCTTTCAGAGAGTGTGAGGGATGCTAAGTCCATTGAGTTTGAGAGGTTGGTTCAGACTTCGGGTATGACTGTGTCAGAGTATGCAAAGAGGTTCAGTCAGTTGAGCAAGGTTGCTCCAGCTCTTGTGCCTACAGAAGCAGCACAGATTCAAAGGTTCCGTAGGGGCTTATAGCTCTATTATTTAAAGTTTTGGCTGCTCTTAAGTTTGACTCTTACTCCAAGCTTGTGGATAAGGCTAGAGTAATTGAGAATAGGGAGATGGAGGTTAGATCTGAAAGGGAAGAGAAGAAGAAGGCTAAGATTGGAAGTTCCTCTAGGCAGGATATTGGGGTAAAGAGTATGAATATTTTACCCCAATCAGTTTCCCAGAGCGGATATAGAGGACCATCAGGGAGATCCCAGCAGAGACCGAATCCCTCTAGATTTGTTTCTCAAGTGAGCCATGGTACAGTTAGTTCTGCACCACCTAGGACTTTTAATCCTTCTTGTCCTACGTGTGGTAAGTTTCATAGAGGACCTTGTTTCTTTGGGTCAGGTGCATGTTATGGGTGTGGACAACATGGTCATTTGATTAAGGATTGTCCACAGTTTTCTTTTGGAGTTAGACCCCAGTCTTCTCAGACTTCAGTTCAGATGGTTAGAGAGAGGAGTGTGGGTCAGCAGTCCGGCGTTAGCCATGGTATTTTGGGAAGAACTCCGGATGCAGGTAGAGGTTCAGTTCAGATGTTTGGACAAGCTACCAGTCAGGCACCTAAGGGAAGAGGTAGAGAAAGAGTGTTTGCTCTTACTCAGCAGGAGGCCCAGACTTCTAACACTGTGGTCACAGGTATTCTTCCTAATCAGGCTTTGAATGCCAGAGTATTATTTGTTTCAGGAGCTTCACATTCATTTGTTTCTTCATGCTTTGCTAAGAAATTAAGTATGCCATATGAATTGCTTGAGAATGCTTTGGTAGTATCGACTCCTTTAGAGGAAGAGATTGAGGTTCATGATTTTTATCCATCTTGTGTGGTTAGCATAAGTGGTAAGAGTTTAGTA
>CANXYC010273338.1:0-52035 GCA_948193065.1 Aleurites moluccanus | reverse complement strand
GTTCAATATATAGGACCCTGAATATTCGTTGTTCTTCCTACTTTCACTCCCTATATCCCAATAGTTCAATCTGTCTGATCTATTACACTAAGAAGACAGCTATGGGCAAAAAGATCAACAGAAGCCAAGAAAATGCAAAATATTTCTTATAATTAATATTTTCTTGAGTTTCAGCATCAAGTGACTACATTAATAAAGTACAATTTATAGAGAAAGAGCAAGGGGAAAATAACTACTAGAAAAATAAAAATAAAAGGAAAAGCAATACATTCAAGCTTTTCTTGCCAGAAATTGATCAAGAACACTTGTAAAATATTATTCTAGAGAATCTGGCATCAGTAATAATCTAAACTGGAACTGTTCTGCTATTATATGTACTTCTTTCCAAGCTCACTTCTGGCTCATTATCATCTTCATTCTCACCTGACATCTCCTCCAAAGATTTCCCCTTTGATTCAGGCACCAAGAAAGTAAACAATATGCCTAAAAAGTTTATTACCCCCAAAACAATGAGTGAATTTCTTACACCAATTCCTGCAGGGTACCCAGCATCTGCCTTAGCCTTGTCCTTGTTCTGAGCCAGGTATAAAAACCCGAATGCACCAACTATTGCCCCAAGTTTTCCTGATGCAGCCGATATTCCATGGCAAGTTGACCTTAATCTTGCTGGGAAAATCTCAGCAGGCACAACAAATGTGGTGGCATTAGGTCCAAAATTTGCAAAGAAGAAAGTTAATGAGTACATGACCACGAATCCAATTCGATTGTCCTTGTGAGTCCAGTGATCGTAAGGAATTGCCAATGCAAACATAAACACTGTCATAAAGAAGAATCCCATTAATTGGATAGCAAATCTTCCAATTTTGTCAATGAGAGCTACGGTAAACCAATATCCTGGCACAGTACTGCATAAAGCAATAAGCGTTTGTGCCCTGGCAATTCTATAAACTTCTTCAATAGCATTCATAGTCTTTGCAGGAGGAATCCACCCAATTGCAGAAAAGATATCTTTTTGGAACAAATTCTGGCTGTAAAATGCAATGTCAAGTAAAAACCAAGTGGTTGTTGTCCCTAGTAAGTGTAGTCCATGTCGACGAAGAAATTGTTTAGAGAACAAACCAAATGCATTGGATTGATCCTGATAAAGTTGCTGAACTTTCTGCTCCTCTGCCTCAAGATCCACCTGCAGAACTTTTGACATATCAGAAGCAGCCTGTTTTGCATTTCTTGCAACAAGGGCAGTGTAACGGGCAGTTTCAGGCATCTTCATTCTCCAATAGTAGGTAAGAGCAGCAGGAAGTGCGCCAACCATTACAATTATTCGCCAAACAAAGTCAGCTTGAGGGACAGTTGAGGCAATAGCATCAACCTGATAAGCAGGAGCATCAAACCTGGCCTTAAAAGCAGATGATATAATTATAGCAAATATTCCTCCTGCTAAAATTCCAAATCCTTGCATAGCAAAAACAGCAGCAATAAAAGCACCGCGAGTCTTTTTATTTGCATATTCAGACATAATTGTAGCAGAAAGAGGGTAATCACCACCAATGCCAAAACCAAGCCAGAATCTAAAGAAGCAAAGAGTTGTCATAACAGATTTTGCAGTGTGTCCGAAAGAAAGACCTGAGGCGACGGAACATATCACCATAAGCATTAAAGTCATACCATAGACCTTTTTTCGCCCCATTTTGTCACCAAGCCAGCCAAAGAAGAGCTGGCCTGCAAGAGTTCCACAAAATGCTACACCATTAACTGCAGCTGATACATTAGGAGGCAAAGTTCCAGGCTTCTCTGCGCCATCAACATGGTAATATATGCGGCCAAGTAATTTGGTCACAAGAGATATGCAAAAGAGATCATATGCATCTGTGAAAAATCCCATTCCAGCAATTATAATTGCTGTGAAATGATACCATTGTGTTTTTGCTACATCAAGAGCATTAAGAACCTTTAATTCCTTAGCCATGGTAACTAAATTCACAAGCTCTCTATGTTCTCTGCAAAGATTGAACAAAAGTATAAGAATTTTATAGACAAACAAATATTGAATTTAACCATATTAATTTAATATAATTTGATACTTGATAATAAAACAAATAATTAACAACAAATACATACTTATAATATAATTGTTAATAATGTTACTTAACATCTTTATACCGAATATTTTGAATATGTTAACATCCAGATTTTTGTTATTTTTTGTTGGGACAATATTATCTACAAGATATGACAATTAGTCAACTATAAAATTTGGTTGTTCCAACTATTCCTCTATTTTTTCTTTAAGAGCACTTTTGAAAATTTGGACAGCTATAAACAGATCTATGAGCAAAATTGGAAGAAAATAAACCAAATTGTAAAAGTAGATAGAATAGCATATCTTAGTATAAAAATGAAGTCAAAAAATTAATCTGAACGGGTAAAAAAAATTTATATAAATTTTTTTTATATAAAATAATAGATTTGAAAGAGCAATTAATTTTTTTTTTTTATAAGTTAATTGGATTTTTTTTTTAGATTGGGCCAGCATATGATTTCGTCCCTATCTCGGTATTGTGAAATTCCTTTCTCACCGAACAAAATTATTGTCTTGTAGTTGGAAAAAGTTCATTAATATTCTAGAAAAGCAAAAGCTTCCATCACTACAGGAAGAGTAAAGCACTAATACAAAGGAAAAATCCTAAGAAATTGCTTACATAAACAGACAATAAAGTTACCTACTTTCTTTGACCTTGAAATAATATATTGACTAACAAGATGACATTACATATAATAATATTATTGTTCCTTAATCATATAAATAAACTTATAATGCATAGAAAATCACATACTGAATTTAGTTTATTTTTTTGGACAAAGGAATCTTAATTTGTGGGAATGGAAATAAAAATTTAATTTGATTGTAGTAATGAATAATTAATTATAAACATGGGCAAGATCCTAAAATCAGGGCGAGTATTATATGTTAAAGAAATATCCGTTCATGGTGGCAATTTTTGAGGGCAAAGTCTAATAATCCATTCCCATTAAGAACTTTTGATATCTAATATTATAACAACAGCCATATGAAAACATCATCTCAAGAAAAAGAAAGCAAATTTCCCATTTCTTTAATGGTTAACACTTTCAACTCTGAAGTATATATATATATATATATATATATATATATATAGAATCTTTGAACAATAAAAATGGATTTAAAAAAGAAAAAAACTTTTCTTATGTTTATCTTTCTTTTGCATGCGTAAAGAAACAATATAAATGGATTTAATAAAGAAAAAAAGACTTATGTTTATCTTTGTTTTGCATGCATAAAGAAACTCTAGAGATATTTGTATATAACGAATATTTCCTTTAGTGCAATGGATGCAAGACTGTGAGGTCTGGAGTTCGAATTATATCAATGGAAATTACATTTATGTATATAAATACACATGTGCATATAAAGAAAACAAAAGATAAGAAGAGAACAAATATAAGGGGAGAAGTGTGAGAAACTAACCTCTTGAATCTTGCTGTGGATTTGAATTAATTTCAAGAAGAAAAAGGAGAAGAGAGTTTCAGGGCTATGGAGAAAGAAAGAAAGAAGGAAAAAACTGGGCTTGGCAAGATGCTGTGGTTGTGTTATAAAACAGAGTGAAGACTTGATTGTGCATTTATATGCAACGACCTCCTTAGGCACCCACCACATGTTGTGTGGACACAACAATAAAAATAAAATTACAGCCAAATATTCCACCAGTATATTCCCCACCTCTTTCGCGACTCTCCTCAACCTCTTGAATATACTAACAATCCGTGGACGATTTTAACTGCTGCATTGATTAAATAGTTTTCGACTATCGAAGTCATCGACACGTAGCTCCACAGTTGGCGTTTGTTTGCATATAAGTAGTTTTATTGCTATTATTATTATATTTAAATTAAGTCAAAGAGTCAAATCATAACTGATGCAACTTGGCAATGGACAATTGTATTCGAATACTCGGTTTTCCATACCTCTTCAGTCAACGTCCGCTATGGACACGATTTGTGTGATTAGAATGCTTTTCCTGATTTTTTTTTTTTGTATATATATTTCTATTATAATTATTCCCTATCAATCCAATTTAACAAGAAGACATTTTTCCTTTTGGTTTTCATTTACTAATAAAAAGACATTGTTTTACATATGGTTCACACATATAGTCAAATAAAAATTTTAAATATTTTAAAATATTTATAATGATATTTCATATGAATAGAGACGAAATTAAAAAATAATAATTTTTATAAATTTTTTTATAAAAATATAAAAATTTTCAAGAAATAAATTATAATTAAATTAAAACTATGTAAAAAATTAGATTTTAATGAATCAAATAATTCTTTTTAATAAATTAATAAATTTTTATTTTTATTGTGATCTAAACATCACTTGGTCCCTACATGTGAAATTAATGTATAAATGTATGACATTTCAGATGAACAACAATATATGTTTTTTCTTTAAAATTTTTTTTTCCCAAAATAAATTAAAATATTTTAGAATTAATTACTATTTTCCAATCTAATACATTAAGTCATTTCTAATCTTTAAAAAATAGAATAACTCTCCGTGACAAATGTTATAATATACTACTAAACTATTCCGTCCAATTTTATCATTAGTCAACCCTAAAATAGTCAACAATTATAATAAAAATATAGAAATATCATTGTCATTTATTTTTAATTAATTATACTTTATTTTTACTTTAAAAAAATATTTTTTTAAGGTTAAAAAATGCATTTTCATATTTTTTGATAAATTTAAAAATAAAAATAAATAAAAATATTTTTTATTTATTTTTTAAAAAATAAAAAATTTGAAAATAAAAAATATTTTTTAAAAAATATTCTTACTTTTTATTTTCAAATTTATCAAAAATATGAAAATGAATTTTTTATTTATATTAAAAAATTTAATAAATAATTTAATTTATTCTTAAATTATTTTTTTTAAATGAAAAATAACAAATAAAAAATAAAAAATATTTTTGTACATTTTTTATTTTTATATTTATCAAAAAAATATGAAAATAATTTTTTTAATACAAAAATAGAATGTAATTAATTAAAAATAAAAGACAATAGTATTTCTATTTTTTTAGTATCATTATTGACTATTTTAAGATTGATTAACGGAAAAATTGGATATAAAGGATATTAGTATAACGAAACATTCATCAAGGGGAAGTTATTGTATTTTTGAAAGGTTATAAGTGAATTAGTGTATTGAGTTATTTTATAGGAAAAAATAATAATTAATTCAATATTTTAATGATATTTTTCTTTTTTAATTTAAACTTATATTTCAATACTTGGTATCTAATTTAATTTTTTATCTGCTTATATTAAATCTATTAGATAATTTTTATTGTAATTGTCATATGGCTATTTTTGAATGAAAATTCCTTCTTTCTTCTAAAACAATCAAGGTTAAATTGTTAGTTATTAGTCTAAGATCCATCTCTTGATAAGTTTTAGGCTATTGTTTATTGGATTCTATTTTCGTCATAATAGTAATGCAAAGATGAATAAAAAAGAAATTAATTATTATGTGATTCAACAATTACCAATCAAAAGAGAACACTCCAGCTTGGTACCTGAATGTCAAATTCCCACATCGAGGAGAAACAACCAGTTTTGGTCCCATATAATGTCGTTTTAGGGAGTTTTAGGCCGCTGAGCTCAGTGGCGTGAGCTTGTAACACAAGTGTGAGCATGAAGGTTGTGGAACATTGGTTCAGCCCAGAGAGTTGGACTCAGTATGGCAAAGTTGTGGCTTGCCCGCTCCAAGCTGAGAGTTGGACCATTTGGCTCAGGCGAAAGCATGGGTCTGATGGCTCCTAGAGCGGAGGGTTCCGCGTGAGGCTGGCTTCACAGAGCAGCGACTACTTCCCGCTCTCAGCCAGTGGAAGGATAACAAGCCGATGCTGCCTGGCTCCCCCATGGCTCGATGGGCTGGTCTAATTGGACCACTGCTTTTTTTTTTTTTTTTGCTTCTTTTCATTTTAATTTAGGAATGCTCTATAACAAGTAAATAAAAAAATAATAATTTAATTAATTATTTATTTGGTTAATTTAACAGGTTTGCCTAAGATCATCCGTTAAATTGGTATTTTCTTAAGGAACTATTTAACCATGTAATTATAAGGGGTTTGTATTCAACTATTATTACTAAATAATAATATGAATTATTATATAAATATATTCTCATATTAAAATATAATTATTATACTTTTATAATTAAAATTTTTATTATTACAATGAAGTCCTGAAATTGCCTATTAGTTGAAGTAAAGAGTACATATTACAGTCCATTAGTTAAAATACTATGGCACAGTTTAGAATAAATTATGTTTAAGAATTCATTCAATTAAATTTTATTATTTATTAATAAAATTTAATTCAATTAATGATAAAATGATATAATTATTTGAATTTTATTATTTGAAATAATTTAAAATTTTAAAAAAAATAACTATTTTTTCATATTCATTAAATGAATTGAATATAATATTGATAAATATGTCAGTTTATAATATACTGATTTCATTTAAAATTGAATTAAAACCATAAGTCAAATTTTAAATTCTGATGTCATGCTAATTATATTACATAGTTTCACATTTACAAAAAAAAAAAAAAAAAAAACTAAATGAGTCTGTCTTACTGATAAAATCAACGTCACCAAAATATAGCTTTATTAATTATTGAAAACCATATCGTGATTCAATTGGTCAAAAAAAAAAAAAAAACTTTTCCCTATTTTCTTCGAAAGGCTTATAAGGTAAATGTGTACCCAAAACCAATTGCCATTTTGTCAAAAGAAGTGAGCTTCTTAAAAGTATAGAATATGCATAGTTTGTATTCAAAACATGGCAAATAATTTAATATTGTTTTTATGGTCCTTTTGCTTATTGTTAAGTCTTTCGTTGACTATCTAATTTTTTATATTGACTTTGCCAAATTGGGGTCCCCTTCCCTTCCAAATGGGACTCTTTAATTGGGTATTCTTAATTAGTTGACTTCAACAGCTAAAGTTTAATTGAAATGCTAAATGACCATTTTGGCATGCTTTTGACTCCTCCAATAGTTCTGTGATCTAATCTCTCAGCTCAATTATTGATAAAAAAAAAGTATAGTTTTTAATGTTTCCTTGAAACTATGAGATACTTGTATTTACATTAACTTTATTATGCAAATTCATACCATAAATTGGGAAAGTAAGTGAGGATTCAATATGAATTGGATAAATTAGTGAATTAAGAAATCAAATTTAGGGAATAAGAGATAGAAAAGAGAAGGAAAATTATAGAATTTTATATATGATATGATGCATTATTGCATTGTGATTGTGAGCTAGCTATTGTTGACTTAATAATCATCATCAAGTATTTCTTTTCTTTCAATATATTAACATTAAGAGTTCATCACATAATTAAAAATTAACATAATTTTTTTTTTGCATAAACTATATGTTTACATTGAAATTTCATCATTATCCTTGTCCACATTTCCAGATAGCATATATCTACTCCGATGATCAGTTCTATCTGTCTAAATGAGCAGTTTGGCTATCAAGTTCTATAAAAATCTGATCTCTCAAATCTGAACATATTTTCACTCTTCAATAAAAAAAATTTTGTGAATTTAATTTTCTACTATACTTTTTATTCCTAATTTTGGGATTTTGAAATATTGGTTGTGTTGGAACTTTTTTTTCTCAAGTTTATGTTCAGAAATGTATTTAAAAATCTGAAAATTATTAGTTTTAGGTTTTAGCCTAGTACTTGTATTTCCTTTATTTTCTTGTATTTTTTTGAATAATTTTAATATAATTTCTCTTTTGTCAAAAAAAAAGTTATAATAATTTTTAAATATTTTTATAATTTTATATTACTTATTTTATTAAGCATTTAAAATTCAATACTTAAATTTTTAGCACTGAATTTTTAATTTTAGCTAATAAAATCTAAGATTCAATTCCTGTATTATTTATTTGGGGCTTAACAGATAAAGTTACCTGTTTTTGCAATTATGTCTTTTTTTATTAATTCTACTCTAATTTAAAATTTTATTTGTAATTCTATCCAAAAATTAAATAAATAGCAATTTCATATTAATTTGAAGGATAGAAGTGAAATTACTTTGAAATTTATTATATCATATTGTAAATTTTATTTTTAAATAAAAATTAATTAGGGTTTCAAACTTTGTAAATTTAATAAAATACTAATAATCAAATTAATGATTTACTAATCAAATTTGTAAAGTTAAAAAATTCAATTAATTTATATTGAAATTTAAAGATTAAATTGACAATATGATATAATAAATTTAAAAATTTAATTTGACTTTGATCCTTTAATTAATAAAATTTTTCTTATAATTATGATTTAGAATAAAATTGTAACTAAAATTTTAAATGGGAATAGATTAACAAAAAAAAAAAGAATATGATCTAATTGCAAAAGTATATAAAATTTATGGTAAATTTATATGTAGAGGTAATTATTTGATAATAATGGTAAATTAATAGTTCAAATTTAAAGTCTCTTAAAGCTAAAAAATTATTTTAATATCATTAAATAAAAAATTGATTGATTAGTGAGTAATTGAACTTATTAATTGAAAAAACAAAAATACTTTGTTTAATGAAACAAGTTAGTTCTGCGGCAGAAAAGAAATATAGTTCTGAATCAAAATCATTACATGTATGAACAACAATAATCTTCACTCAGTCTTCCCAACCCACTAGAAAGGGTTCATAATACACACACATGGTTTATATTATCTTACTGCACATTCATAAATGGAAGTCCATTCTCAAGGGCCATAATTTAAATGGAGCTTCCTTGTTCTTTCTCATCTTCATTTTTTTATTCCCAACTTCAACACACATGGTTTATATTATCTTACTGCACATTCAGAAATGGAAGTCCACTCTCAAAGGCCATAATTTAAATGGAGCTTCCTTGTTCTTTCTCATCTTCATTTTTTTATTCCCAACTTCAACAGTCAATCCAAATTTTCTGTACTATTTAATATTTCATTTCATATTGTAAATAGAAATATACGAAATAAGAAATGAGATATTAAATAAGATAAATAAATTATGAGACATAAAAATATATAATACAAATAACAGATAATCTAAATTGCTCAATAGTTATAAGGTCTCCCACTTTCATACTGTTAATCATCTATATATATTTTGACCATATAGTCGATATTTGCTTCCATTATTAAAGTGGGTAACACGATGAAAAGCCATCCAAAATATATTTGCTAAAAATATTTTAATATATTTTTTTTATAATTTATTAGAATATACAATTAGATATTTCATTAACCTAATGGAGATTTTAATTATTAGTACATGAATTATATTTTTTATTTTAAGGAATGAGTATAAATTTTTTCAAAAAAAAAAATTAAGGGGGGCACAGAATGTTAATTAATGAATTTGTTTTAATAACATATCATTATTTATAAAAGGTTTTTTTTATCACAATATTTGTATTATCAATAACTGATATATATATATTAAATTAATTTTTTCGTTCAATTAAATATGGACAATTCAATGTCCACCTAAGAATAAAAAATTGCTTAAAATTTTTTTTATTTAACTAAAAATATTATAACAGTCATTTTCCTGTGATCAAAACTTTAAAATTATATCATTCTGAATAATGTAAATCAAAAGATATCCAAGTTTAAATAGGGCGGAACTATCATAAAAAAAAAAAATTCACTTGATTTATTTAAATCTATTTCATATAATTTCTATTTATCCGTAATTAGTTTTCTGATAATTTTTATATTTATATGAAAAATTTTAATTTTCGAATTATTCAGAATTAATTTTTTAGCTTTGTAGATTTTGATTAAAAGTTTGTAAGTAGTTAAAAAATGGGTTTTTTAATAATTTTATGAGGTATTAAAATCATAAAATGTGAGTTCCTGGAAATCAAGTCTCAAAAGGATTTTATACCAACAAATTATACAAATTGGTTTTCTTCTTGATTAAATTGTTTACGAGTCTATATAGGTTGGCCAATGTTGGGAGGGTGAAAAGCACAAATGCAATGATTTTAACTTGAAAAAGTTTCTAAGTGTCCAAGATACGTTATTGATTCAAAAAAAAGCACATAAGATAGTCCAAGTAATTAAGGGTTCGTTGAAATTAAAAACGAAATGGAGCAGAATAAAAATTGAAATGATTGTTTTTCTTAAATGTTTGGCTCGAAAATTAATTTTTTATAAACATGTTTGGTTTTTTTATACAAAAATTAAAATGAACCAATATTTTTAATAAATTTTTATAATTTTTTTAAGAAAGTAAGTTGTTATTAATGATAATCAGAGGCTCATATATTTGCCAAGATTGCTAGTGGATAAGTGTGTTTATGATTTGCTTTAATCGATTTTGGGTGAATAATTTTAATCAAATCAATCATATAAGTTTATAAATGATGTAAATCATATTCAAACTAAATAAGACTAAAAATTATCTTTTAATATTTTTAAATTTCAATTTAAATAATCGATTTGATCGGTTTAAACTATAAAATTAATCGAAAAAATTTATTTTAACTATTTTTTAAAACTAATCCGAATCATGCTAATAATAAAATTATAATTTTTTATTTAAGTTAAACTGAATTGATTCAGTTTCATCAATTTGATTAATTTATATGCAACTCCTTAATATTATTTACCCCTTAAAATTTAAGATGGCATGTGATTAATTAGGAGGTGAGAGGAATGGATGATTTTCCAAAATGAGAGGATCGTATTTCAATTCCGAACTAATTTTAGGTTAATCAAATAATAAAAATTGAAATCACCCATTATAATTTCAATTTTCAACCTATTTTTGGCAAACCAAACGGGCCTAATTATAATTCCTATTTATAAGTCAGAAAAAGAAAACACAAAGTGGAATGGATGAACATGTTCATAGTGGCCAAGAAATACACAGATATTTTTGTCAATCTTTCTCAATCTCAGGTTATTGGTTTGATGGTGATAAAACAGTGCGTTGTGGATTAGCAGAAACAGTTTGTACCAAAAAGAAATAATTATTATAATTAATAGTGACACCACTTATTCGGAAAACAAATTAATTTTGATAGACGTACACGTTAATTATGAGAAAAAGTTTTCAGTTCATTCATTTGGAATGAATTAATGAAATCTATTTTTTTCATATTTTTTAAATATTTTATACCTGAAATATTATTTTTAAGTATTGACTGAAGAAATTGATTATGGATCTATTACTCAAGAAGAATATGTATTTACCACTAGATTATAACTCGGTGTGCTCTACATCTGGAATATTAAAACATATTAGGAGACTGTTTGAATAGGAAGCTAAACGCTATAAGCTGTGTTTTAGGAGAAAGTTAAGAAGTTTTGTAGTTTTTGAAGTGTTTGAGTAAAAAAAATGAAACTAGATTATTTTTAATATTTAACGCAAATTTTAAAAGTTAGGGGAGGAGATTTATGATTAACGCTCGTTTTTAACAAAACTGATTATTTTAACAAAACGCTAGTTTTTATCCAAACACCCCCTACATGTTAACTATTTATAATTCTTATTACAATCTTTATATTTATAAATTACACAGTAATTATAAATATGAGATATAACTATTTTTAGTTGTATTATATTTTTCAATAACATTTATTATATTGAAAAATATTTTAGAAAATAAAAACAAAAATAATTTAAATATAAATTTTTTAAATATAAATATATGAAATTTAATTGAATTTTATATTTTATAAAAAATCACCTTTTGATGCTTAAAGAAAGGTGCACGAGCTCGTGCAAAACTCTCAGCTTTGATTATTAGATTGTTAGTCCCAATCGAGCACATGCCCGTGCTCTGAAACACGCAGAAGACCGTGTATTTTTTTGTCGCTTGTCCCAAATTTCCTTAAAGTTGAAGAGGTTAACTACAAAGGCTTGAAGGTGCACGAGATCTTGCAATCCAACGACAAGGTCTTGCAATCCAATATCACGAGCAAATGCACCAGAGCAAGATAGTTGTACACTCACTTGAATTTTGTGATTGAACATGGATTTAAGGACCCATGTAAATAAATCTTTTTTAAGAGATTTAGAGTCAGGATTTGACAACCCTCAAATATAATATAGATACTTTTCATTTTAGATATAGTCTCTTAGTTAGATTTAGCAAATTTTAGAAAGAGATTTATAATTTAAGATACAACAAGGATCTTCTTAATTCTTGAATCTTTATTATTGTGATTTCACATAGAGTTTATTTCTAAACCCATTTAATTTTAGTTTGTATTGAATATGTTTATTGATTTAATGTAATTTATGATTTTTTTTCTTATTTTATTTATTAGTAGCTAAATCTTTCAATAAAATTTAATTATAGATTGGTTTAGTTGCTTGCGAATTCATGTATACTCTTTATTGATAATTGTTGGTTTGAAATTAATTTGTCCCTCTTTAATTAAATGTATGTGGGCGTCTAACTAATATTTGCATAACTTAAAATGTTATATGAAGTAATGAGATGAATGACAAAATGTCTCGATTTAATAGAGGCTCACCTTCCCTGTCCTAATCAAAGCGGATAATCCCTGTTTTAATTAGGGAATGAGGCGGAGACATGAAAAATTTAAAATTTTTTAATGGATGTGAGGTAAAAATGAAAATTATATGTGTTTTTCTACAATCTGTCTCGCCATATATATATATATATATATATATGTGTATACAATGTAGGAAACATTGAACTTATAAAAAAAAATATTTATTAATTATTGATTATTACTTTAAAAATATAATTATTAAATATTTTGTCAAGTAATTAAGTTATTAAAGAATTATTTGTAGAATAAATTTAATAATAATAATAATAATAATAATTTATAGAAAAATATATAAGATTTAAATTTTTATTATTAAATATTGAATATAGATATTCGATTGTTCAGTAGCTAATTTTCAATCTTATAACATTATTTTCTAAATAGTTTTAGCAAAATTTTGTTACAATTTATATGTTAAGATCAATGATTATTTGTTTTATTTAAATTTAACATATCGATCAATGAATATAAATTTTTAAAGTATAATTTTATAATAAAAAATTATAATAAGTTCATATGAAAATCAAATTTTTTAATTATAATTGAAAATTTTAAAAAATTTATTAGAAAATTAATTTTATTTAATTAAATATTTATTTTTTCTTATTGAGATTTTTTTAAATTTTTTTATATTAAATATAAATCAAAAGAAAATTAAATAAATAAAATATATAAAATATAATTTAAATTTTTATATGAAAAATTGTGTCCCATAAGACTCCGTAGAGATCTCAATATCCATGAAAATAAAAATAAGATATCAAAATTTTAATTTGTTAAAAAATAAGGTCGAAATGAGATGAAATTTTAATATATGAAATAAAGATAGGAAAAGAAATAGTAAAATTCATGTTGTTACCATTTCTAAGTAAGAATGAAAATATATTATTAATTTATAAAAAGAATAGCATAAAGACATTAATATTGCTGAATGATATTTTGTGCATCCTAATAAACTTTATGAATTCGATTCAACTCCCATAATCATGAGAGTAGATGTGGCTTTATTTTAAATATGAACAATTTATTTTGAGAAATGATTGTTTTCAATTTAGAGGTTGTTATCTTTACTTTTATTGAATGACAGAATATATGTGTGCTACTAGCAATCAAAGTCAATTGAAATCTGAATCTATTAGCAATGATATGTGTGCCATCTTCGTACGAAATTATCCTAGTCCAAATGGGTGGCTGAAACTTTTATGAATTTGACTCGGAAACATACAACATTGCCCAATACCGATGGGAACGCGATTGCATTTCACATGTTATATCTAATTGCCCATAAAACTATGAATAGCCTCTCTTCACTTTGTTTTGCTATATTGAAAATTTTAATTATAAAATTTAATTATCATTTTGAAAATATACGTTATTGATAATTAAAAAATTATTGAGTATTTGAATATTTATAAATTATTAATTTTTTTTAAATTATTAAAATCTGATAATAAATAAAAATTATGATTGCTGATTAAAAATTTTATTAATTAGTAAAAATAATTTTATTTCAAATCGATAATTATCAATCATTTATCCAAACTCCTCTTAGTGATATATGACCGGTATAACTTTTATATTGTGAGGTTTGATTTTAGCTTGTAAATGAAAAATTGCTTTGTGATTTGATTTTTTAATTAATTATTACTTCTAAAACAAATTGAAAGATTTGTCAAAAAAAAAAAATCAATGAATTTGATTTCTTTCTCAAAAATAAATAAATAATTGTCGAATAAAATTTTGAATTTGTAACTACATAAATTAACCTTAATTAAAATTATCATTTCTTAATGCCAATTCAGCCCTCAATCTCCCAATTAAAATTTTCAACACGAAATTTATAGGCATGGACCCTAAATTCAAACGTACTAGTTCATGTTAGTATGTTACAAGAATTATATATTTTAATTTAAAATAATTTTAAAAATAAATAATAAAATATTTTATTACATACTAAATTCAAAGTTATTTTCTAAATAAAAATAAATTATAAATAATATATTATTAAATGATTATAGTAATAAGATTTTTATCATTAAATATGGATAATAATAAATAAAAAAAATTTAAGTAATTATACTTACTTGCTTTTTTTTATTCACTTCATTTATTTTATATTAGTTCATTCATCATATATTTTTTTTTATTTCAATTTGATTATATTTTTTTATTTCAATTAATCTGTATTCAATTGATCTTTTTTTTTCAATTCATTTAATTTATATTGAATTGATTATAAAATTGGTGAAAAATAATAATTTTTTATTGATTAAATATATATTTATTGACTTATAAATATTTTTTAAAATTAATAAATTATTAATTTATCGATTAATAAATATAATTTATGAGTTCTAATAATATTAATTTATAAAGTTTTTACTGTATTTATTAATATTATGTTAGATTATAGTATTAGAGAAACAATTTCACAAATTAATTACCAAAATATAAAATGGTTAATTGTAATTTCCTCCCTGTAGAATGACTCATTACACTAAGTTTCTCCTGACCTTTCAAAAATATATTAATTTTCTCCTGACGAATGTCATAATATACTACTAGACCCTTCTGTCCAATTTTACCGTTAGTCAACTGTTAGTCAACCCTATAAGGGTAGTGAAAAGATCAAAATGCCCTTACCCTTTAATTTTAATTAATTACATTCTATTTTTACTTTAATTTTTTTTTAGGATTAAAAAATATATTTTCATACTTTTGACAAATTTGAAAATAAAAATATTTTTTAAAAATATTTTTTAAATATTTTTATTTTATTTAAAAAAAAATAAAAAATAAAAATATTTTTTAAAAAATAAAAATATTTTTTACTTTTTATTTTTAAATTTGTCAAAAATATGAAAATAAATTTTTTATTTGTATCAAAAAATTTAAGAAGAAATAATTTAATTAATAATTTAATTTCTTTTTAAATTATTTTTTAAAATAAAAAATAACAAATAAAAAATAAAAAATATTTTTTAAAAAATATTTTTTATTTATTTTTTATTTTAAAATTTGTCAAAAATATGAAAATAAATTTTTTAACCTTAAAAAAAAATTTAAACAAAAATAAAATGTAATTAATTAAAAATAAAGAGTAAGGGCATTTTGGTCTTTTCACTACCCTTGTAGGGTTGACTAACAGTTGATTAAGAGTAAAATTGAACGGAAGGGTCTAATAGTATATTATGACATTCGTCAGGAGGAAGTTAGTATATTTTTAAAAGATAAAAAAAAACTTAATGTAATGAATCATTCTACACAGGAGAAATTGTAATTAACCCTAACATTTATTAAGTCCCAAGTCGTGCAATTACCATTCCATTAAGCATAAAACTTCATATCGCTAAGGCGCTTCCATCGCATAAGAAAAACCTTGAATTACAATATATATACAAATCTAAAATAAAATCACTTCTCCTGCCACATTATAATATATATATAAAATAATTATTTTTTAATAATATAATTTAAATAATAAAAGAATAATTATTAATAATTTTAATTAAGATAAGGAAATTCACATAATTGAAAGATCAATATAACAGATACACCTATAAATTTAACACCACACTTCAACATAAAACTTTAAAACATTAAATTTATGAATTATTTTTATATATATGTCTCACTTTAATATTATCTATTTTTAATGTGAAACATTGAAAGTTAACAACTTACTCTTTCACGCGGAGGATGCGCATCGTATAATAATCGTTCTTGTTGAGCCAATCGCTCTTATTCCACTTGACACTATAACCCATAAAAAAATTAATTTAAAAAAAATAAAAAAATTTTAATATTTTATTTAATTGAATATATTAATAAGTTAATAAAAATATTTAATATATGAGAATGAGAATAAAAATAATAAAATTCGTTTCAAATTTACCTCATTGCCATATAAAAAGTCTCGAATTTTAATCTCAATTAAAATTAAATTTTAGAAAAAAAAATACATATTATTATGTATTTATGTGGTTAGAATAAACTTGACCAAATTTTCCATAATTGAAATTTAAGAATATGGTTATTGATAAAATTGATTGAAATTTAGAAAAAATAAATTTATTTGATTCCTAAAATTTTACCAAATCCATAAGTCATTAGTTTTATTTGAAAAACTGAATTAGTAGGTTTTTAATATTTTATATTTTTTAACTATTTAGTTATTTCATTAGTCAAAAATAAAATATAAGTCACAAAAGTAAAATTTTTTATACTATTTAATCTTTAAAATTTAAAAAGAATTATTAATAATCATTAAAATCCAATATAATTCACAAATTAATACTTGTACTTTAACAAATGTTAGAAAAAAATTAGTTACTAATTAGCCTCTACAACTATATATAATTCACCGTTTAAAATAAGGAAAATTTTAATAAAAAATTAATTGTTTTTTTAGTATTAGAAAAAATTTTTCAATATCAATGAGATTCGAATTATGAATTATATTCATAAAAAAATAAGTAATTGACTAAATAAATTATTAGGAATTTATTTATTCAATTTTTTAAAATGAAATTGTTGTATGAATTAAATTAATTTTCAGTAGTTAAATAATAATTAATAAAAAAGTATTGAAATTACTTTTAAGTATCTAAAACCACAAGATAGCTAGAGTAATAAAAGAATTTAAGGGTTTTGTATGGTTATATTATTTTTTTAGAAACCGTGAGGTTAGTGGTTAGTTTAGGAGGAAATAATTTTTTATTTTATTTATGAAAAAACATACTTATTTTTTATGATTTATTAGTATGAATATTATAATGAGATGGAATTTGTAAAAGAAAATAGTGTAAACAAAAGCCACATCACATAAATTTGATTTGGGTTAAGCTCAACCTATATCCAACTCAATCAAAGGTGTTTTGATTGTTTAACTACGGATTAAAAATCAAATCGATTAAACTGAATTAAAATTGATGATTTTATAATTATTTAGTTGATTTCAATTTAAAAAATATAATAAATCGAAATTTCAATTTAATTTATGATTTAAATCTTTTTCTCGTTTCAAACTAAATTGAATCAAAATTATATTTATTATTATAATTAAATATATTTAATTTAATTTTATATAGATCAATCTATTTTTTAACCTAATATTAATTTTAAATTAAAAAAAAATATAAAAATTAACTAAAAATAAAGAAAAAAAATATAATTCTTAAGAAAAAAAGTCAAAATTTTATTGTATTAATTAATGAAATAAATAAGTTTTATATTATATATTAAACTATTCTTAATATATTTTTTTATTCTTAATATTTTATCTTTTTTTTCTCCAAATTTATCATAAAACAATGATGGTTTATAAAAAATATTTTTAGTTTAAAACCGACAAAACGGAGTTAATCAAATCGAATCAAATCGATAATTTTCCTATAATGATAATTTAATTTAATTTAAAAAAATTTTAAACCGAAAGAATCAATTTAATTTGATAAAAATATTCAAATTAATCAAACTAAATCAATGCCACCCATAGTGAAACCTTTGGAGTTCCAATTTGGCTGAAGATCAAGGGGATTGGACACATGAATGGTTGAAAAAAGACAATTGGAGCAAGGCACCTAATTTTATTTTACCCAGCCAAGGTTTTCTATTGGAGCAAGGCACCTAATTTTCTTAACAGGTTATTATAAATCCAGTTATGTTATTTAACTTGAACAGATTTTGGGTTAGATTTTCGATTAATCTGATCCGATTAGCTGAACTGAATTGATTCGGATCTAACAACACTAAATAGAAAACATTTACGTTGTTAATATTGTGATTTGAGGTTATCTAAAAAGTTTGTTTTCTTCCATATATTTATATAGTAAATTTCACATTGATTATTTGCGACCTTTTACTTTATAAATGGTTGCTTGGTATAAACTTTGTAAAGAAATAAGGAACGAAGTGGACTGGCATGCTTCGTAAGCTTGGCCCAAGTCAAGGCAAGTGGTTTGATTGCCGACTGTTTTAATAGGCGAAGACTTCTCCTGGGCTTCACTTCCATATATTGAACAAAAAAAAGACTTCTGCTATTATATATTATCCGGGTTGGGCTTTTATCCATTAGTGGAAGAGCTTGTATTATTCGGGCATAAGCTTTCTCTATTTTGGTGAATTTGGCAATTCAAAATCCATTTTGAAGAAGATGTGTATAATAGGTATTTGGTTGAATCCAAAATTCATTAATTAAACTGATTTTTTTTTAAGCACCGTCCTTATAGTAAAAAGAGGTAATAATTTTTTTATTAACAAAAAGTATCTTTGGCTTAGAAAATCAAAATACTCCCATAATTATTTTAGCAAATGATTTTTTTAAAGCATTTAGTTAGATACAAAAATGAAAATCAAATCGATCAAACCGATTAAATCGAATTAAATTAATTAAATTAAACTAAAATCGATAATTTTACAATAATTTAATTTGATTTTAATTTAAAAATAAAGCAAATCGACTGAATTGATGTTTTATATATATATAAATATATAGTTTTTATTATTTTTACATTAAATATTTTTGATTTTATTTTATATATACTTATATATTTTTTTAATATAATATTTAATTTAAAATTAAAAAAAATTATCTGTAAAAATTAACTAAAAATAAATAAAAAATAATATAATTTTTGAGAAAAGACAAATTTTGAATATAATAATTAATAGAATAGATAAACCAAACTAAATTAATAATTTAACTATAACAATAATTTAATTTAGTTTGAATATTTTTCAAATCGAAAGAATTAATTTGGTTTGATTAAATCTTTTAAATTGAATTGATATGTCCCTAACTAAATTAAAAACTCAATTGAAAAATATATTTTAAAATTTTTAATTAAAAAAATTTTAAGTAAATTCTTATTAAAAATAAATTTTACAATGAAAATTTTAAAAATTAATATTTTTTTTTTTTCACAAAACTCATTTTTATTATACTTTGCATCTTGCTAATGTAGGGTAGAGCTTATTATAATTTAAAAAATAAAAAATAAAATAAAACCTGCAGCTTGTCAAAACAAATATTTTATCTTTATTTACTTGCTTGTCTGTGTTTTAACTCGCTTCAAAGCCCTCACTCTCTCCAAACCTTCTCCTCCCTCCAAGATGATGAAGTTATCGCGATTTCTGCGAAGATCCAGGTTTGTACTTTTCTAACCCTAGCTACCTCCATTATTGCCCACTTTCATTTCTTACTTGTTTCTTCATATTATCATTTTCTTTTTCAGTGTGTGCTCGCCCAGAAAATGTGGGAAAACTGTGAAAATGATAATTTTGAACTTGTCAAATTCTACAATTTTTTTTTTAAATTTTTTTAAATTTTTCTTTTTAGTTTCTACTTAGTTTTCTCAGCAGCAAAAAAGGACTAATTTTACCAAATAGACCTAACAAAATCTTATATGACCTTGAATCCCACTGTATAAAAATAGAAAAAAAAATAAGGGTTTTTCTTTTAGAATAAAAATTGTGTAATCTGTGACTTCATTTATTTATAAAGCGGTATATAGGGAACAAAGGGTTTTGTTTTTTAGCTGTTGGATGCTAAAATAAAAGGCTCAGTTTCTGGTTATGGAAATGCAACAGTAATGTTGCTTTCCGGAAGGTTGGAATCGTGGGGACAACCCTTTATATCTAGTTATAATAGTCATTTTACTATTTGTATAGTACTGTTTGCTCAAATGTATTCAGAAGGAAGTCATTTCCAAAATTTTTGAATTTGTTTTTTTACCTTTGAGAATCTGTGTTCTATCTAGTTAAAGCTCCTTTGATGTAAAATTATCTGTTAACTAATCCTGTCATTTTGAGATGGTTGAACTTGTGCATTTTTGACAAGTTTGTCATTAGCTCTTTCTTGCCTAGCTATGCTCCTGGCCCCCTACCCTTGTTTCCCTCCGAAGAAAGAAAAGCAGGACAGTTTGGGTATGGTCTAGTATTTTCCTTCCCAAAAGGAAAAAAGAAAAAGGAAAAGAAAACACTTTTCCTTTTGTATGTCTTAAGCCATCCAAACTCCCAATTATGTTTTATTTTTTGAATGATGAACAATTTGGTGTGTGCTAAGTAAATAAGCTGGGTGGCTATTATGCTTCTTGCTTTCTATAATGGAGTGAGGGATTGAGGAAGATTTTCTTGTTCTCTCTCTCTCTCTCCCCCCTTTTTGGATGGGGGGGACTCTTTTTTGAATTGTTATTTTTTTACTTTAATTCCTTAGAATAACAAAGAGCATAGAACTGGATACTTTTATTTGTACTGCATTTTTTAAGTGAACTTTTAGTTTTGACACAATCTAATTGTTAGCTCTTGATTTTAAATTTGTTAGCATTTTTGAAATCTCAAAATGAGCTCCTTCCAAAGTTTGATAATCTACACTTGTGCAGATAGCACAACAAATTCTCTCCTTTCTCTCTCTCTTCTTGTTCAAACACAAGATTTAACCTAGCGAATACTCTCTTCCTTATTTTGCCTACCATGTCAAATGCAAGCAGTGATCTTCCTTAACCTATACGTGTTTTTCTGACATACAAACGCATATACACATCAGAAATTAGAAGTAGAACAACTAGAGAATTTAAATAATCAAACTCTCCAGTCAAGCCAGCTTGCAAGTTTTAATCTCACTGTTTTTGAAATGTTGAGTTGAATCTAGATAAACAATGGAGAGATTTGTGGCTTCAACATGGAGTAATGAGTTTCAGAGTTTTGAATATGACAGACACAGGGAGAGATGTTTAGAGATCAAATTTGTGGACTTATCACTCTGGATTTGAAGAGAATCTATCAGCAATTTTATTCACCATATTTGCACTTTAGCTTGAGCTTAGCTTAGAGCATTAAATAAAATCTGTGTTTGGCAAATTGCATTTTAACATCTTTGTGCATGCATGAATTCCAGAAGACAGAGAAAGAGGGAAACGGAGGGGGAGGAGTCTTATCATTATTGTGATAATTATAATGCTGTGTCATTAGCCATATTGACTGTGGAAATAGAATCACCTTTATATATATTATCTATATAATATGAATTTATTTTTCCTTTAATCTTTATATATTGAAATATCATTCAAATCTCATTTGGTCCTCGAACCTTTATATATGAACTTAAAGGTTGTTATAAAGTTATTTCATTTTTCTCATGGATAGTTTTATTTGTTCTATTAGTTTCTGATTTTCTGGTGGTTATTTTGTTTGAATAGGAATTCTTTTGGCAAATCTATTGATGCTAGAGATTCTTCAAGGTTGCATGCACTTTCATCCCAGGCTGGCTTTTCAACTGCTGGACTGAATGTTACTGAAAAAGGTGTTTAGACATTTATACAAATGTTTATCTTAGTCTTGCAAACTTGGATCCTGTTGTTGTTTATCTGAAACTGCAAGAATTTTGCAGAACGAATATTTGCTCCTTACACTGTTTTCAAAGGAAAAGCTGCTCTTTCTGTTGAACCTGTTCTGCCAACCTTCACTAAGACAGATGTAAGCATAAATTTCCTTCTTTTCTATTTTCACATATGGCTCTATGGAGCCCAATAAAGCTTCTTCTCTTTTCCTTTCCATGTTGTGCAGTCTGGGAATCTTAGAGTTGAGCGCCGTGGTGTTGTGATGTTAACTTTCATGCCTGCCATTGGTGAGCGCAAGTATGACCGAGAAAAGAGGCAGGTAGAATTTCTTAATTTTTTCTTCATCTGCAATCTTAATCTATTTATCGAGCAAGCACAGCCCAGGCCCCACTCCCACCCCCTACCCTGGAGATATTGGTTTCTGCGTGTGCTTGTGTTGTATGCATCTTTCTTACTATCTCCTGTGTATGGCTGCTATTCATTTTCATGACTGATTCTACCGATATCTTTGTAGCGTTTCGCTTTGTCTGCAACAGAGGTGGGGTCTTTAATGAGCTTGGGTCCCAAAGATTCTTCAGAATTCTTCCATGATCCTTCAATGTTATCAAGGTTGATTACGAGTTCCCCTCCCCTCCTCTCCTCCTTCTCCTCCTCCTCTGCGCCATCTGCATGAGTTAGCTGTCCTATTGTTTTCATTGTGCCAGTATCTTCTTTAACCAACCAATTTATGTCACAGTAATGCTGGTCAAGTGAGGAAAAGTTTATCAGTTAAGCCGCATCCAGATGGTGGTGGTGGTTATTTTCTGTCATTAAGTAAGCTTTATTTCTTATCATGATCACACTTAGTTGAAATTTGAATTTTTCACTAATTCATATATTATTGTTGATTTTTTTTTTAATATTTTGAAACAACAATGGCTTATGGTGGATTATTTTGTTCATCCTAGCGCCAATGAACATACTCTTTCGTTATCTCAGTTTCTTTTCCTCTTATTGCTGGTGCTGCTCTTATCCGTTTTCACATTGAATAGGCTCTCATGTCATATCTGAACTCCTCATTTCATCCCAATTATACACCATCCAAAACCCTGAACTGATTTGAGCCTTTATCCCTTTAATACACCTCCAAGGATCTTTTTCCCTGGCATCCAATCAACCTGCAATTTAATCTTTCTTAAGTCATTAATATTTTTCCACCAAAGTTCACAACTAAATAATAAAAAATTTCATGTTTTCCCATCATGTAACAATCCTAAAATCATTGGTGCACTGCAAAAATACATGGAGATAAATTACTGCAATTTTTGCTTTTGTCACAGTAGTATGTACTTCTACTGGGGTTTTTGTGAATTCTCTGTTTATTTGTTTATTTTTTCTTATTATTATCAAATTCCCCGTCCTTGTGCTGTTGTTATTTCAAGAAGACTTGAAGAGACTTATTTATACTGTGCAGATCTTTAAATTGGTTCTTTGACTTATTTTTTGATAGTAGAATGTTGACTCAGTTTTAGTGTTTTTTTTTTTTTTGCAGCTGTTGTGAACAATGTTTTAAAAACCAATGAGTGGCTCAATGTTCCTCTGACAGCTGGTGAATTTACAGTTTTGAAGACAGCTTTCAGTGTATGCGATAATAAATTATTCCATTTTACTTGCTGCTTCACAATTTAGCTGTGAATTTGATTCTTTTTTTTCATGTTTTTTTAATCAGAACGTGAATATCTTTGAGAGGTGCCATAAACATTTAATTACATGAATTAGATTATTAAAATTTTGAGAAATTAGAAAAAGTGCTATCTTGTTCTAAGGATAAGACCAATGATCTATAATTATAGTTTTTGAAGATACTGATTCTCTGCATAATAACAGAGTCGTCTGCAAGCCCTTTTATTTGTTCTTATTTGTTTATTTTCATTTGAATAATTTTGAGACTGCAAATATCAGGAACTGGTTAACTTTCTTTTTTGTCATGTATCAAGTGAAAATGAGTTTACTGGGAAGTGTTCATAAGAGAGAGAGAGTAATCAATAGTGGCAGATGAAGAAGAAAGCTCGCTATCTTTCTCTCATGTGCTTTTGTGTTGTGACCACATGGGTTTCTTGTCACTAGCAACAACTAGTACTGTTGTGACCACATGGGTTTCTTGTCACTAGCAACAACTAGTACTGTCACTTAGCTGTTTTGATCTGTGCCTTTATTGTGTCTGCTATTTTTTCTGCTCTTCTTTTCTTTTGATTTGCTATCTGCTTCTGAAAAAGGGACTACAACAATACAAGCCCATTGAAGAAGTCCAACAATTCTTCATCCCATCTTTGCTGGGGATGTGGAGATTTGTAAGCCCATATACAAGGGCTTGTTGAAGATGAAGAATATGCACCTTTAAACTTTGGGGTACATGTCCACTTGATCCTAAGTGTTATTTTTGGCCTAATAAAAAATGGGTTCATGATACAAAAGTTCATGTACTGTAAGTCTTCATAGGCTCCGAGGAAATAACTAATGAAACCATATTTGCAGTAAAAGACATTCATGTGCTGTAACTTAGGCATTGAAAATGAGATGTGGTAGTTATAGACATTGAGATCGCATACTGCTGCTTTTTGGGTTATAGTATAGATGAAAAAGCTCTCTTAAAGCTGTCATAGCTAAGTTATTTTTCAGTACCATAAGGAGGATGTGCACAGAAAATAGTGTGTGCATAGAAGTTAAACATTTGGCTGCAAGAAAATTGACATAAGATGAGACTGAAATGTCTATTTTGCCTCAAAACAAGGTCTGGCAGTTCTTTTTCTAACAGGAAATAGCAACTTATAGAACATAATACTTATTGATCAACATTTGATGGTTGACCAACCATTTTCATGTATTCCAATAACTGGGGTAGATAAATTGACTTTGTGAATAACTAATAAAAAATAAGGGAGTTGATAAAAGATAGTGTTTCGTGCAAGTGCAGGCATTTGACTCTTTAACTCGTGCTTATCAACCTATGTGCACATGCCTTTTCTGATACTGTATTTACTGTTAACATTTTTACAGCAAAATTTCCAGTGCAATGGGTGTTTTCTTTTAAGCATATAATATCAGAATAACACCTTTTGGTGGACCGTAGAAACTTCTATTTTTCAAAGATGTTAATATAGATTCCTGTGTATTTGTATGTTTTTAGAAGCGTGATGGCTGTCTCAAATTCTGAAGTTAAATAAACTGATTTGCTGTGTGTTGGTATGCTGATTCAGAGTATACTGAAGCATTCGATCATTTCCTGCCCTTTGGTCTCTTTGCTCAAACATTGTTTCCTTATGATCTTTTGTTTTCTTTGATGCAGTTTGCATTGCCCCATATTATGGGTTGGGATCGGTTGACTGCTAAGTCGCCCAGAGACATAGTGGGAAGTCCATTGAAGGCAGATCGGCAAGTGCCTGAATTAGAGTGGACTAGATGAACCCTTGCATGTCTAGTGGAATGTTGTCTGCCCTGCCTGCTAAGTCACCTCGTGCTTTGTAGACTTGGAGCATATGGACTTGTGTTTTGCTGAATAGAGCCTTCTCTGTGTTACATTTTCTATTGCTTGCAATATCTATGCTTTAACATATAGGCTCTATTTGTGGGAAATTTTCCAGTGTTTGGGTTACTTGGAAAACTTGAATCAATGGAAAATTTTTTCCTTTATATATTAAGCAATTTTCAAGGAAAATAATTCCTTTCTTTCAAAATAGAAAGTCATTTTCTAAACATCACATTCATAAAAAGTAACCTTCAAAGGAACCTACATACCACATTCATAAGCCTAAGACAATATGCGTGGGAACGTTTCTGATCGAACTAAAATTTAGTACAAAGGAATTTTACTTAGAATGAAAAAGTGTCTAGCTTGTCTTTGATTGGCAAATCCATTGCTTCAACTTCCTCCGATTGATCACTTGCAGTCTCTTGATGAAATTTGTTGCCATAAATAAATGGAAAGAAAGAGCAACAATTGAAATTTACACCTTCAAATTTATAACTACAGGCTTGTTCAATAACTTTTGTCTTTGTATTGTAAGAAACAACAAATCCTGGCATCTGTAAATACATGGTCTCCGAATCTTCACAGAAGGTTAAAGCAGATATATCATAGGGCTCCCAATCCCTCTGGTTAAGAAAGAAGAAATTTTCTTGATGTTTCAAATTTAGCAGTTCTTGATGATCGACACTGTGAACTAATGCCCATCTGAATTTTCGCGATCGTAGATGTTCAAGTATGAGTAATGATCATGATCATTGAGAAGAACCCAGGTTTGAATCCCATCGAAATCAGTATAAGTATAGTGAACTCTGCCTTGAGATTCCCATAAACATCTCTTGTAAGTCTTGGTTTCTTGCCAAGACCAATCATCTATAACATTTGGCAATTCAATTAGTTCAGAATGATCATTTTCAAGATTATACACCAGCAATTTCCCACTTATTTCCCAATGAATTGCTCCATTGGAGAACAGAGGAGGTGTTTTGAGTTCAGAAAACTCGAATTCTGGTATTGGAGTAGGCAAGAAAAGATTGTTAGGTGGGTTATGTGTTGACCATTTTCCAGTTTCAGAAGAGAAAATTTCCATTTTCAGACTATTACCATAAACTAGAATAACTTGATAGTGATCCCCATGAAAGGCTAAACCAGACCTTATAATTCCCCGGTGATGACAAGTTGGGGAGGAGTGAAAAACTGTTTTGAAATTGGATTAAAAACATGAAATTTCAGGTCTCTCTCTCCAATACTTGACAACAGAAGCAACCCCTTGCAAGAAGAAATAACTTGCACATAATTTTCTGTAGCGAAACTAAGCGACTGATCGATATGAACACGACCTTTTTTGTTGCTAATATGAAGAAAAATGAACTGGGATGACCCATCCTCAAACTGATAATGGCAAACAAGACCATTTCTGCTAGTGTTAGAGTCGCTAGCAATAACACAAGAATTATTTTGCTCCATTTTTTGTTGGGTAGGATGAAATTTTACAACTTTTCAAGAACCTGAAGAAACCTTGTTCAAGAAAATTAGATTCCTAAGAGATTTATTACAGTTTCTTTTAATCTAATTATAAAGAAAATGTTGAGAATTGAGGAATATTTTTTAGGCCTTATCTTAGCATTTTCTGCTCAAGTTGACTATAGTTTCTGCTCAAGTTACAAGCAATTTACAAGAAGGTTCCTATTAACAAATTCACACGAACAGAGACTTTTGGATTTTTTTTATTCATTTATTTATAAATTATAATATTTTTTTAAATAAAAGAATGCAATTTTATTAAGTGACAAAGTCAAGATGAAGGGTAAGAACATCCTCCAATCAAACAGGACGTACATTCCAAATTGTAGGACTAACATGTAAATGAGATTGACGTGGCAAAATATGAGCCAACTTATTAACTTGTCTTCTAACAAAATTAAATGTCACATTATAGCATTGAGTCAACATCAATTTATACTCATCAAGAACAACTCCAAAAGCACAAATATGTTCCATAAGAACCTGCACCCTATTGATCAACACTTGGAAATGCATCTCAATAACAACATTACTGAACCCAATAGCTAATAACCAATGTAATACTTCACACAAAGCTATAGCCTTTGCTACTGAAGCTGCACATAGACCATTTATACAAGTTGTAAATTAAAATAGGAAGTTGCTTAGAAATTATCAGGTAAAATTTGAATATTAGGAAGCATAGCAAGGCCATTTAGGAATCTCATATATATATATATATTTTTATTGAATTTGTCAATGAATTTTCATTCATTCATTAAGTACCCGTTTGATTTAATAGTATTGTAATCATTATTAAAGATATATAATTTTAATTTTAAATTGCAATCAAAATTTAATTAAGAATATAATTAATATCAAAATATTATAAAATTCATTTTATTATTTTTTTTTAAAATGGCAAAGTAATCATTTTTATCTAAATTTTATTTAATTCCATTCCAAAATAAAACAACTCTTTTTATTTGTGAAAAAGATTATATAAGCAAATAATTTTTTTTTATATGAATTCTTTGAGATTGATTGGCAAATACATTTTGTAGTAAGAAAATTTATGCGATCATTACACGACAAGTTAGCATACAAATATTCTTTCCCATTAATTTTAACACTTTTTTCTTTGTATTAAGAAAGATTTAGCTAAAACCTAAAATATATATATATATTTTTACTATGGGATGTTTAGATCAACAATTGGCAATTATCAATTTAAAATAAAAATATTTTTTTCAATTAGTAAAATCTCTAATCAGTAATTATAACGCATACTTGTTATTAGATTTTGTCGATTTTTTTTTTTCAAATCGACAATTGATATTTATCTAAATACTTAATAATTTCTTAATTGTCCTATATTTTTAAATCACAATTAAATTTTATAATTAGATATCCAAACACCCCCTATATAAATTTATCCTGTATTTTGTATACCTTATAATTATATATATATATTGTGCTAGTTAGATCTTAATTTGAAATTTTCTCGAACATCTCAAATTAAAAACTTAGTAGCAATTTTATCCCAAAATTAAATTGAAAATAATAATAATAATAATAACATTTTTATATTAATTTAAAGAGTAAAAAGTGAAATTGACATTGGAACTTACTGTACAATATTATCAATTTAATTTTTAAATTTCAATAGGAGTTAATTAAATTTTTTAATTTTGTGAATTTAATGAATTACTAATAATTAAATTAATTAAAATTGAAAAGTTATTTAATCAAAATTTATATTAAATAAATAATATGATATAATAAATTTGATCTTTTGGTCTTTTAATTAATAAAATTTTGCTTATAATTTATGGTAAAAAGAAAAAATATAATTGTAAAAATATATAAAAGTAAAGATAAATTTATCTATTAATTTCTTTTAGACGAATGTAATCTACTAGGATTAAGCACGGGAAGCGAATATTTTGAATTGATCCGAATTTTTGAACCGAAAAAATAACGGAGAATTTTTTTTTCAAAATTCGAAAAAATAACCGAACAAAATTAAAATCGAATTAATATAATGGGATCGGATAGAGAATGTTATTATCTTCGTATTGAGAACCGAACCAAATCAAACTATATTTGAATTGAATTGTTTTGAATCTTCAAATTTTCGAATCGATTAAATAATTTTTATATATTTATATAATTATAAATTTATAATATATACATATTTTTATATTTATATAATTATAAATTTATAATATATACATATTTTTATATTTATATAATTATAAATTTATAATATTTTTATGTATATTATAAAATTATATTCAAATCTCCGAATATTCGAATTAAATTGAATTGAAATATCTGAACCGAATCAAAATATATTCAAATTGAAACTGAATCTTTGAATTCCCGAATCGTACCATGTCAAATTTTTAAAACAATTTGATATAAATATTTTTTTAAAATAAAAAATTTAAAAATAAAATTTCTAGAATTTTGATCCGATTCAAATTTTTTTTAGTTTCTTAACTTTACTCCAACCATGCATATAGTCCTATAATCTACACTTGTTAATTTGAAAGTACTTGTTGGAATTTATTGTCAATTTAAATACACAATAATTTTAGTCGAATATTTATCTTATAGTGCTGGAAGTGAAGAGGTTGGAATCTAATAATCATATTCTTCTAATGGATTTTTTATGTATATATAAAAAAAAAAAATCTTGTCCTTGTCCATTTCAAATTTACACAAGTAAAAGAAAAGATAAATAAAATAAAATAAAATTCCCCCCTTTATTTGTCAAAATTAAAAAATCTTAAATATAAATTGAAAAATCCACTGAACAATAAAATTATAAAACGGCGTCGGATATTAAGAACGCCAAACATCTGAAGTCAAAACCTCTTTTCCCCAATTACTAAAACCCTAAAGTCTAAAAAATTTGTTTTTCAGAAATCTCCAGTCTAAGATCAGGGAAAGCAGAAAACAACGATGGAGAATAAGACTGATGAGTGGCAAATCGTGTACATCCCTGACAAGTCACCGGTGCCTCCTAACCAACAACCTACTGGTGAGATTATCAAATTTGCTCTCCCTTTTAATTGTTATAATAAATCTGAACAAACTTGTCGTTTTTCTTTTACTGATGATTCATTTTTGTATAACATTTAGTGAATGCATTTGCTTCAGTGATTGAGCCAAAGATTGCAAATACTCTTATAAGGTTAAGCTCTTATCAATTGTATTTAGCATTTGTAAAGATTATTTTTTTCTCTCTTTTTTGGATATATTTTCAGATTAATTTGGTGGAATTTCTTGGTTTTGTTTTTTTAAATTTTTCTAACAGGCGTTTAAATCAGATAGCTCCACTTGAAAATCTGCGCCATGTGAAGCGGATTCAGAAAAGACATGTTGAAGGTAGTAACTCTGTTTTGGTTTCCTCATATTTTTATTGAAGTCATACTATTGATTTGGCATTTAATTTTTTATTTTTTGAACTTATTTCTGGTTGCGAAGCAAGGAAAGTTTGAAAAAAAAAAAGGAACTTTTGTATCAATACATTTTTTAGCTGTTCAATGTATCAAAGAATTTCCCCAATTGCAGTAGTTTGTGTAACTGTTTGGTGCATATGATAATTAAAAGCTTCTGATTTAGTGGTAATATACGTGACTAATTTAATGATAATTAAACTTTTATTTGAATTTCACATTGAAATACAAGCTTTGCCTCATTGACTGTTTATAGGCTCATAGTTCCCTTGGTCCTTTGGGGAAATTCTTTATCAAATTACTATGAGTAAAATTTATGTTAAGGAGGTTTGGCTTGCTCTTGGTGTCTTTCAAGAATGCCTTTTCGCTCTGTAATCCATGAAATGTAAGTTATGAATTTTAAAACCTTAACTCTAGAACATATTGATAGTTGGCTATGTAATCAGATAAGTTTGCTCCTATCCAGTGTTAGACTGCCTTGTTGGCATGATTCTTAGTATTTCATTATTGTATTAAGCGGTGTTAATCAGGACTTTTCATGGCATGCAATTTATCTAAAGTGCCCACTGGCTTTTCAGGGCAGTGTTTTCCTTGTCTTTTTACTTCACTTTTCTATGCTGTGCATTATTTATGTCAACATATTATTCATGCTCCATGGTTGTTGGATAGTAGTGATAATTGGGTTTTTTTACAGGAAAAACTCAGCTGTCTGTAATCTTATGCCTAGCTTCTGAGAATGACAATCAACCGAACAACTTGCCACAAGATGTACAAGAGCTAATCGATTCTTATCAGTTGAGTCCTTTTATCACCAAAGTGGGTTATTCTTATTTCCTTTTTTTTTTCCCTTCTTATTCCCTTGTAGATTCATGTATTTCTTAGATTCATGCATCATTTATTGATTTTCTTCATAGTGGTGATAAATGATTGGATATGCTTCTGAGTATGTGGAGGGTTCTGAATTTGCAGGCATATTCGATTAAAGTTCATTAACAAAAATATTGGTAAAATTCATCAGTATTTAACCTTAATATTTTATTATTACTTTCAATATATTAGTAGTGATGTTACAATTACTTTTTTATTTTAATTTCGTGGATGTAGTTAGAATTTTTGTGAGAGTATTGCAGAGGGTACTTATCTGAATTATTGTTTAATTGAATGTTGGTTTAATATTATTGAGATAGAAAACCTTAGCCTTATAAATTAATTTTAACAGCTATCATATTAGTTAAAGTCTTATTTTAGTGTTAGTAGGTTCAAAATAGGTAGATTTCATTGTTTTTTGAGAAAATCAGGTTCTCATTTATTGGCTGAGCCCAATAACAGCAAGGATTTAAGTAAATTCAATCATTGTGCATTATCCAACCTAATGGTTACTTTAATTTACTTTTGCTAAAAAAAATTTACTCAATGATATAACTTCTTCTTCTTCATAGATGTTCACTTTATTTTACTTTTTGCTAAAAAAAATTTACTCAATGATATAACTTCTTCTTCTTCATTAATGTTCAAATTAATGTCTATTTTTTTTTTACCAAGTTGATCTCTTGATGATATCCAATTTATGTGTCTCTGTGTTTCAAATCACTGCAGACATTTATCAAATTGACACCACTTCACATAATATAGATCAATATATATTTCTTTTTTACTCAATTATTCAATTGAATGAAGTTATTTTCTGTGGCATCAGCATAGACGTCTTTAAGTTTTGTGTACTTGATGAATGTCTAAATGTCTTTGGTAGAGGGTTTTTATTATGGTTGCTAAAGAAATAAATTTTATTGGTTCTAGTGTATTTCAAATTTGTAAAAACATGTTCATGAACAAGGTCATACGTTTTAAGTTTACTTGTGTGTTATGGGAATTCTAGTTTGTTAGACATAAATTCCTCTTTGAAATTCTAGCTGTCTGAAATGGTTTCTGTAATCTACTTTTGAACATATTGGACTTGTTTCAATCTAGTAAAGGCAGTCATGTTTTACATATGGACTTTAACCAATTCCAGGTGTGCAAATATGCTGCAACATCTAGAGAAGAGTGGGAAGAACAATGCAAGTTTTGGCCAACATCATATCATCCACCTACCTAGTAAGTTTATGCCATGTGACCGTGTCATTATATTGTTTCTCTGATGTTTGTTTGCCTTGCTGTTTCTCTATTGCCTAAAAGCTGCTAAGTTATATGTGATTTGTTTTTACGTTCATCTTTATTTTGCCTTTTCTTTCTTAAAAGAAATAATTCATAAAATTTCTAAGATTAGAATTTACCAATAGATCCATATCATAAATACTTGAAAAATTTTTACACGGACTGTTGCCTAAAGTAGTGCTAAACAAGGGAAGTAGTGAGGAAGGATTCAGCTATGTTAAATCTTTCTAAAGATGTGGAGTCTTGAGTTTTTGCTTTATATGAAATCTACAATTGATGGAGCTGTTTTTAAGGAGAAAAATGACAAGCAAATTACGTTAAATATAATAATCAATTTAGGAAAAGTAGTCTACTTAATTTAGTGATGATAGGGATTTTATCTTTTAGCTTAGTTGCAATATCATCTTTTGTAGACTAGGGAGGATTGTCTGGAGCAATTTGTCTATCAGCTTTTGGTGCTTGTTCATATTTAAAGTTTTTCCTTGGTTATTTCTGTATGTTGCTGTTGCTGCAATACTTGTAAAAGAAGTAGCAATTGATGACATATATAGAATATCATAGAAGATTCACTCATCCTGATTGTTCATATATTCTATTCTTTCTATGGGATAGGTTCTTCCTTTTCTATATTTTTTCACTGAAGCAGTTCTTCACATACATGCACCAAAAAGAGAGAATGTTTTTAGCTGTTCATTTTTTTTTTTTCTTTTTTAGTTGGGTTTTCATCTTTTCTTTACCTCCAATTGTAGCAATATTGATGGAATTACTGGATTTGGTGAAGAGGACTCGCAATCAGTTTTCAACTTCATGAAGGTGGCTATTGACTTGGCCAAATCTGGTGATGGTTCGGTAACTATTTAATTGCTTCAGTGAACTAAATTTACTTCTATGGAGGAATGCAATAAATAGCTATATTATGTTAATTTAACTGCCAACCATTGCCAATACTAACATAGTTTGCATGTGCATTACCTTAAAATCTTCTATTTAGGTTCTGAACTGAGACACTGGTATCCACTGGTTTACAATGCTTGATTTAGGGTTGACTCAGCTGACTAGTCCAGCATTAGAGTTTTGTTCAATTAAAAACAGAAGTGTATGCTGTGAAATTTGTAATTGTCTCCTTGCAAGTTTTGGCTTTTCCATAAACTGCAACTAATGAAACTGGATGAACACAGTTTTGCATCAGAAACTTGATGATGCTTGCATGCAATATAATTTCACAAACTACTAACTGCAGTAGGGCGTGCTGTAAGTGCTCTTTAGATATGTCTGAACCTGCCACATGTTTGCTTTCCTGCAGATTGTCAATGCTGCAGTCATTGTGGATCCTTCAGTTCAGCAGATCATTGCAAGTGGATGTGATCAAATCTATTCATGGCATAACAAGATCAGCAATGAAAATAGCCACTTTAAAAAGCTAGCTTCTGATACTTCTAATCCCAATTCCAATATTGTATCAAGTCATGAAACCATGTGTCCAAACACTTCGCATGATAGACCTGAAAGATCATGTGTTGGTGTTTCTTGTTTAAACCCTTGGCAGTGGTCTGGGAAACAATTAGATATGGCAAGTTCTTTTCATTGGCATCCTTTGCGACATGCTGCTATTGTTGCTATCGGATCTTCTGCCGAAAGGGATAGACGCCTGTTCCCTGATTTGGTTCATACTGACGATAAATCTTTTGATGTGGAACCTATGCCGTCTTCTTGTGCTCCAGCAAAAAGACAGAAGACAAACCTTGCAAAAGTGAGTTAATTCTATCTTCTGGCATGGGGAAACCTTGTGGAACTGGGTTTGTATTGGGAAACCACTAAGAGGGCTGCTGATTTCATTATTTTTTTGAAATGCATCATTATTCTTCTGTGCTCAAACGATGGGTTTTAATCATCCATGATGCAGATGTTCGATTTATTATTGTTAAAGAAATCTAAGTTTTGTGGCATTGACATTTTCATTGCATTTTCTTCTAGTGATACTTGACCTGCATGCCTACTTCATGGATCCTTTTTCAGGTTGAGAATGGGAAAGAACTGGATGCTCATACTGCAGCAACATCATTGAGACCCTATCTGTGCACTGGTTATGACATCTATCTGGTTTGGGAGCCATGTACAATGTAAGTTTATGAAGGCAGTTACTCTTTCTGCCTATTCTTCATCTTCAACCTTCTGCTTACAGACAGCATTATATGCATTCTTTAGCACTTTCTTTTGATTCTATTTAATATTGCTTTTATTAAGGTTTTTTTAGTGATGGGTTTTTTGGTATCTGCTTTAAACATTGGATTTAGCTCTTGAAAGTAGAATACGTTGATGTGCATTACAAGCAGCATTTACCTTTTGACATGCTGGTGCCTCAAAGTCATTATACTAAGAATCTTTTTGACTTGGGAATTTCTTACCATCTTCATTAATCTTTTGCTTGGCTCAAATCACTTCTTAAGCCCCTTGGTCATGCAATCTTTCTTTGACCTCTAAACTGGGTTTGCATTTGCCTTTGACTGGTTCATTTAAATCATATTAGCCTGTAATGCCTGTTCTTATACATTGACTCTACGATCTGTACAAAGGTGGTTAAAGCAATCTCCAGGTTAAATTATTATAACCCTTGATGTTTATCTTAATTAGCACTTTAGTCCTTACTGTTTGAAAATTAGCATTTTTAATCCTTTAAGTAAATTTAAATGAAAAATATAAAATTTTGAGAGATTAACGTATTTTATAATATAGAAATTTGTTTAACTTGCATAAAATGTATAAGATTTTAAGAAATAAAAGTATTTTATACTAAAATATTTCAATGTAAAATATTTTTAAAGAATAAAAATACATTATATTTTAAAATTTTGAGGATATAAGTGCTATATAAAACAAAATGTCAAGGACTAAAGTTTAGTAAAATTTTTGTAGTTTTATTTGCAAGGACTAAAGTATTTTTTATCAACAAACATTAGAGACTAAAAAATATACATAAAAAGAATAATTATCAAACAGCAGGGACTAAAGTGCTTATTAAGACAAACCTCAAGGGTGCAATAAAAATTTACTCATTGTTCTTCAAAGATAATTTCCATTAGTTGGACAGGGAAAGAAAGAGGTGGTTGAAATGGGGTTTTACTGAAGTATTTTTGTGGTTATAAACTAAGTCAAGCTCAGAGTCTGTTGTATGGTTTTGCTGCCATGAAATTGTTAGTGCCTTGAGAGGCTATACTTTCTCTCCTTTCTTATTATTTTTTTTTTCCGTATAGATGTTTGCAATGCTCAATCATCTGATATTTAACAACTTTTTCATTGAAGGTGCGCAATGGCACTTGTTCATCAAAGAATTAGGCGAATATTTTATGCTTTCCCCAATCAAAACGCTGGTGCACTAGGCAGCGTTCACAGATTACAGGGAGAGAAGAGCTTGAATCATCACTATGCTGTTTTCAGGGTTGTTCTACCTGTAGAGTTTCTTAATGTAGTGAAGTAGCATAAAGGATTGGTGATAATGATCAAATTGCTACTACTGTTACTTCAACAGGAGCATCCTGATAAATGGGTGAATTATTCTGAAAACATTCCCCCCCTGGCAAATTCAAATATTTGATGTGGGTAAAAGGAATGTATCCTTGGGAGTTATTGTAGTGAGGCAATATTGTTATTCTGAAAATATTTATGATTCATTTGTAATCTGGGATTCTTTCTATTATTTAAGGATCCAGAAATTGTTGATTCATTCTGATAATTTTTTGGTTTGTAAACTGTGTAAAAAAAATAATAATCCTTTTGAAGGAATTGAAGTTAGCAATGGACAATAATTTTTGATCTTTCTTTCTTCCCCCAGTAAATTTTTCAGCTTTAGGCAATTTGGTTAGATAAAATATTTTTATTTATATAATAATTTATAGTTTCTCATTAACTTTTAATTACATTTTTCATGTTTGATAATCTAGTTTTTATTTTAGAAAATATAACTGGCGATATTATTAAAACAAATAATTATTAGCATAAAAAATGTATATTTTAAGTTGGAGAAATTAATCATTCAGATAAATAAATCAATAGAGTATTGTTTGCTTGAAAAAATAAATTCAAAGAAGGTTTTTTTGAACTGAAAAAAGATAATGAATAAAATGATTTTTGAAAACAATATATTTTGAATTGGAGAAATTTCATCGAAATGAATCAATAAAGTATCCTTAGATTGTAAATAAATAAATTAAAAAAAAATAAATAATTGAAAAATATAAATTTTGACTTACAATTTTAGATGATAATGATAATAATTAAATATAATTCTATGAGTCGGAATTTTTTTTTTATTTGACTTTTTTTTATAATAATTTATTATTTAAAATAACTGTTTTATAAATATATTTTATTGTCCTTAACTAATACCCTAAGAGTAGTTAGAAAAAAAGAAAAAAAAAAGTGAATAAAGTTATTTTGAAATTAAAAAGGGAAAGAATAAAATAATTTTTTAATTCATAGAACCTGAACTTGGAAACCTCAAATTTTACAAGAATACAGTTAATTTTTTTTTGTCAAATTTTATGTTTGGAAAGGTATTAATTAATAGAATTTAATTATCTTCACTTAAAAAAAAATAGTGATTTAAAAAAAACAATGAAATCCTTCCAAAATAAAAAAATTTTACAAAAATTTAATTTATTTAACAAACTTTATTATTAAAAATCTAAAATACTCACATTTAAATTAAACGTGACTCTTTTTATATAATAAAATGAGGATATAATTATATATTTTTTTTTTCAATTACTCCAAATAATAAAATTTAAATGAATTTTATAATTTTATAATTTATTTTAAGCACATGAATTCCGTCAATTCAATTTTTATTCATGAAGTACATATATACTATTTTAGTATAGAATTGATAACATGGGCCTCTGAAAATATCACCATCCTTCTAATATAATACTACAATTTTTATTATTTATTAGTATTTTATTTGTTATTTAGAATCGATTTGAAAATCTTCTTATTTAATTACTAGTTTGAAATACCAGAAATCTTCCAACTCTATTTTGACATGAATTTTTTCCTAATTCCCATTTAGAAGTTTAATCTAATTTCTTCAAGAAAATATGAAATATTAACATTTATTAAAAAAATAAAAGTATTTCGTGCCATAATATAATTGTATTATTGGAAAGTCTTTCTATATTAAAAGTGTAATTATTATCCCAATTACAAATATAAGTTATAATTATATAATTTATTTCATATTTAATGACCAATTCTTGCCTATAATAATATTAATAGTAAAACACAATTAATTAGAATATATTCGTTATAATTAGAAATTTTATTTCCTATTTGTTGACCAATTTGTGCCTATAGAACATCAGAATTTCAATAAGAAAAGAGCACATTATATTCTTCTGTTCTTATATAATTAGTTTTTGGTTTATAATTTATTCACTAAAAGAATGGCCCAAGCTAAAGTAATTTGCAGTGTTCTTATATTAGCCCTAATGCTATGCTCTGATTTTAATCTAGTAATTGGTCAAAATTCTGATGGAAAATGTTGTTCTGAACATTATGAACTTGGAAGTTGTATTCCAGGTAAAGATGATGATCCTAATAGTAATGTAAAATGTAACTTGATATATGTATTAAAATTATTATTGTTATTGTTCTTTCTCTTACAGGTCTTATACTCAAATTATTGTTAGATTTTAGATGAGAAGCTTTGTAAAATGAGAGAACTAGCTATCCTATTAATGAGAAAAACAAGTTTTATTATGATATTATCATATTTACTCTTCTTTTTTAAATGTTTGCATTGTTTTGGATTGATTTATTACCCAATTATTATGTTTTCTAAGTATTATTGTCATTGTTCTTTCTTTTTTATAATGTTTTAGATTCAAATTCTTGTTGGATTTGGGATGATAAATTTTGTAAAATGAGAAAAATTATCATATTAATTATCTGCTTACTTTCAATTCAATGAGAGAAAATAGATTATTTTATTTTTTGACTACTTATTTTCCATTTCAATTTTTTGCTTTATTTTCAGTAGTTTAGTTATTCATTTATGTTTCTGAAAGTACTTTTTTATACTATATTTTGAAATTAAATCACACCAATCAAATTGGTTCACCATATATTGATTAATCAATTTAGTGGATTTTATTATTTTTATTTCACTAAAATAGTACCCTCCCTATATTTGGTTTTTATTATTATGATGGTGATATTGCTGGAGCAAAATTTTTTTATGGGTAGAGAAATTATCTTTCCTAATTTATAAGACTATGTTTGGATTGAGGATATTTAAAATTTATGGAATGTTTTTAAATTTCTGCAATTAAAAATTATGGAATGTGAAATTAATGAAATTATTAAATTTTATTGCTTGGTAATAAAATAAAATTCTTGAATTATGATTTATATTTTCTTATACTCATGTTTAATTGAATAATTAAATTTCAAAAATTTTGAAAATAAATTACTAATTTATCTTACATTTTTAACGGTCTATATATTTTCATGACAACCAACAATTCTTTATGGGTATGCTGGAGCTTTATATGTTTTTATACTTCTTTATATTTTTATTTTTCTTTTTTTGAATTGAAATAATGTAAATTGAGGAAAATATTATTCAAATAAAATAATCTAGTTCAAATAAAGAATAATAATTTTAAATGTAAATATAATAATAACAATAAAAATAATAATAAAGAAGTCCAAATATTTATAATTAAATATTATATTATATTTTAATATAAAATTGATAATAATTTTTATAAATTGCTATTTAAGGATAATTTTGAAATATTTATCTAATAGTGAATTCTCTCGTCCATCCAAAATAATAAAATTAGCAAAAATCCACCTCCTATATAAGAATTTAAATCTCTAAAAAATAAAAAATTATGACGCACGAGAGATTTTTCAAAATTCATAAATTTTATTTTATTTTTATTAATTAAACAATAGATTTTAATGAAATTCATGAATTTGATGAATTCTATCACTCAAAATCTTCTATTCAAACATGGTCTAAATTAATATATCTGCCAATTGTCTATATATATTTTTAAAATATTATCATGAATTATATTTTTATACTTTTCTTTTTCTAACTATTTTCCATGGATAGAAATATATATATTCTTGCCTTTAAAGAAAAATAAAATTTTTGTTATCCTTAAAAAACTATCATAAACATGAATATATTGTATTTTTATTAGGATCCAACAAAAAAAAATTATGATTTTGCATGCAAATATTGATGAAAACTTTATTTTAATTTCTTTTTTTTTTCTCCATTTGGTCCTTATTTTTCTTTTCTCTTAATTTTTATAACTTAAAATATTATTTTTGTAATATTATGAAAAAAATAATATTATATTTTCTTGATTTCAATCATATAAAATATGATTTTTTTATTAGTGGTTTGAATAAAATTATTGGTTTCATCATTTAATAAATTTACTGGTAAATTATCCAAAAAAAAAAAAAAGTGTAGATCAATCAATATGTTTATGTATTTTTTGTTTATAAGGATTTCAGTTATACATATTTAAAAAAAAAAAAAAAAAAAAAAAAAAAACAAGACCAAGAAAAGAATAGTCTAAATAAATTTTGATTCAATTTTAAGAATTTTGTATTTCTATTCTAGGAAAAAATATTTCTTTATGTGGAATTTAATTTTAAAAAAGAAAGAAAGAAATAATAATTAATGATTTTTATTTTAGTAAACTATAAAAGGTTGTTTTTAATTTTTTTTTTAGTATTAGAGAGGGAAAATCGATAATGGATCTATTGTTTAGAAAAATATATATTTACTGTTAGGTTATATTTCGGTGTATGTTATTTTTAAAATTTATAAAAGGGTTTATATATCATTTAAAAATTAGACAAGTCAATTATTCTGTCAATAATAATTTTAATTTTTGTTCTGACAATATCGTGATCCATTAAAAAATCAGAACATGTATTCCTTGCTAAAAATATCTTATTATTTATTTCTTTGATATAATGTGTCTAATTCCCATTTAGAAGATTTAATATAATTTGTGTAAATTCTGGAGAAATAGAGAATCAATTAGCATTTATTAAGATAATCAATTATTATTATTATTATTTATAAATTTCACTCTCAACTAGAAACACGAATTTAAAATATTTCAATTTTGAAAATAATTATAATATCACAAAATAAAAAATATTGGGGAAATTAACTTAAATTTTTTTATAGTACTAATCGTCTAATAACCTTGTTTGTCGGTATAATTATTTTACATTTTAATATATATAATTTAGAGAAAGAGGGTTTCGAACTAAAAATTATTGCATAAATATATATGTTTTAATTTGTATTTAGAATTTATTGCATAATTTATTAATTAATTAGACAAATACTTGAATGTTTCCGCAAATTAAAATATATTATAACTAAAATATAATAATAAAATAATAAAATATTATTTTTTATCTCTCTAAAAATTAAAATTATAAACTTAGTCTGTTTTAGAATGATAAATAAAATTAGTTTTTAACGATAAAAATTGAATTGTCAAATTAGTCTTTAATAATAGGGTGACATTAGTTGGGTTTGAAGTGTTATTATGAAATTGTTGGTTCGATTTTAATTTGATTTGATTTAAATACATTTGATTTGTAGATTTCAAACTAAAGATTTTTTTTTTTTTTATAAATCGTCATTAATTTATTATAAATTTAGGAAAAATACTTATAAAATATCGATGATAAAAAATTTCAAAAATAATTCAATATTTTTCAACCCAAAATTATTTATTTTATTAATTAACACATCGAATATTTATATTTTTCTCAAAAATTATATTTATTTATTTATATTTAGTTAATTTTTATGAATACTCTTTTGTTGTGCTTGCTTTGTTTTTGATAATCTTGTTGAAGCTGAAATTCTAGAGTTTTTGCTTTTTTTAATATACTACTCAATATTTTTATTTTTAATAATTTGGACTGATGATGATATTAATTCAGACTAAAATAAAAAAAAAAAAATTAGCAGATTAATTTATAAGCAAGTGTTTACAGTTGAGGTAATGTGTTGGAAAAATATTACTAATCGAATAATAAGAAAAATATTTACATTTAAGGTAATGTGTTGAGAAAAGTATCATATATCGAATAATGAGACAATATATCAATAACTTATAAATAAATAGATATTAAATTTAGCATAAACTAATTAATTTTGTAAAAGTGAATTTCAGCATTTATCTATTTATAATCCACTTATATACCGACTCATGAATAATACTTGCCACTCAAACCATCAGCCATTTTTGGTAAAATGTAATCATACCAATAATAAGATATCCACTGTAATTAGAATTTTTATTTCCTATTTAGTTACCAATTTGTGTCTTTATAACACCATAATTTCAATAATCCTAATAGTTTATTAGGATTAGAAAGAATTTTTATTACTATAATTATTAGGGTCGATCTATTAATGTTTACTAAGCTCTTTGTTAATATAGAATATATTTGTTATAATTATAAATTTTGTTTCCTATTCAATGACCAATTTGTGCCTATAAAACACTAGAATTTCAATGAACAAAACTCATTTCTTCTATTTTTCTAAAATTTGTTTCTGGGTTACAATATAATATATTCACTAAAAGAATGGCCCAATTGAAAAGCATTTGCAGTGTTCTTATATTAGCCCTAATGCTATTTGCTGATTTTGATCAAGTGATTGGTCAAAATCCTGATGGAAGATGTTGTTCTGAACATTATGAACTTGGAAGTTGCATTCCAGGTAAAGATGATGATCCTAATAGTAATGGAAAATGTTGGGCTTTTTGTACCGCTGGGTGCACGAAAGGAGGCTTTTGCAAGCAAACCGCCGGCAATAAACATCATTGCCATTGTTACTGTTGATCCGACTTGAATATGATATTAAATAAAATATAACTTGATATATGTATAAAATTATTATTGTTATTGTTCTTTCTTTTACAGGTCTTACACTCAAATTCTTGTTAGATTTTAGATGTGAAGCTTTGTAAAATGAGAGAACTAGCTATCCTATTAATGAGAAAAACAAGTTTTATTATGATATTATGATATTTACTCTTCTTTTTTGAATGTTTGCATTAATTTGGATTGATTTGTTAGTCAATTATTATATTTTTTTAAGTATTATTGTCATTGTTCTTTATTTTTAATATCTTATATTCAAATTCTTATTGGATTTGGGATAAAAAATTTAGTAAATTGAGAAAAATTATTTACCGACAGAAAATATCGATAGAACAAAATCCATAAGTAATTGTTTTAAGTTTACATACGAAAAGTTAAAATAAAAAAAAATTATGTATTTACGGACTATACAACGATGGATAGCTGCCGACCGATAAATACAGATTAAATATAAGCGGTCGAAAAATATGACGAAAATATCGCTTATTTAAGAGTACCGATTATTTACCAATGAAAAATATGGGTGCTAGAATTTTGCGCTCATTTATTTACAGACAAACTTGCGATGGAGTGTTCTTCCATGTGGCATTTTCAATTCCGTTGGTAATTAGTCGGTAATATTAAAAAAATAATTTTTATTTGTTTTTCAAACAGATTACAAACGGAGTTATTTCCATTCAGAAAATAAAAATATATAAATACCCTTGAATCAAAACTTAGAACATTTCTGATTCTTCTTCTCCCTCTCTCTCTTTTTGCTTCTACTGCTTTTTTGTCTATTTCTACTGTGTCCAGGTATTCCGTCACTACTGGCATTTTAACCATGTAAGTTTTTTTCCACTATTTTCAGTTATTTGGGGCATTTTGATGGGTTATGGGGAGGTTAGTTTGATAGGTATGTAAATTTTTTGGGTAGTTTCACCGTCTCTATTCAACTTTGCTCCGTTTTTGTTACCAGCGTGCTTCACCGGCTTTGCTTCAACTTGGAAGGAGCATTCAAGGTAAAGATGAATGTAATAATCCTAATTAAATTCTAAAATAATTAAGGGTAGTTTTAAGAAACAAATATCAATAGTTGAATTTTTATAAAATATAGAAGGTATATTACTTAGAAATAATTATGGGACACCTTAATTAGATGGTCTAGCATCATAAAAAAAATAATTAGGGGAATAAAAAAAGTTAAAAAGAGTATTAATTAATTAAATCAATTAAAAGACTTAAAAAGGAAGAAGTGAAAAAATGACAATTTGGTAAATTTTAAGAGATAAATCAAAAAGTTAATCTGATTAATTAAAAAAAAATAATTATGGTTTGGGCTAGGTGGCTGGCCACTCCACCAAGAAAAAATTGATTTTAGATTTTTTTTTTCCTTTTCCTTTTCCTTTTTTTTTTAATTCATCTTCATCCAAATTTAATCTTCATACATTCCATTTCTTTTTCTTTAAAATTTATTGTTTCTAAAATTCTAATTGGTTATAAACTTATATAAATAAATATAAAGAAAATCAATTTATTATCTTCATCTTCTCCACAACTTGGCTGAAAATTTGAGAGCTTTTCTTCAAAAAATTTTGTTCATCTCTTCTTCCATCACCTCAATTCACAAGCTTTCCATCAACTAACCTTCCTTACTTCATCAATTTTGTTGGAATCTTACTAAAAGCTAAATAAAATTCTTGGAAGTCTCCAAGAGTAATACTCTTATCTAGTTTTATAATTCAATTTTATAATTTTTAGTGATAGATTAGAGGTTTATAAAGTGAAAGAATGAGAAGTTAGAAGTAAATCTTTGGAATTTTGAAATTTCTGTATCTTGATAAAAAGTTAGAGGCTAGTTTTCAGAACTTTAGAGTTAGATTTTGAGAATTTACAAAACATAAAAATTGTAGATATACTAGTTTATAAAATATTCTTTTAAGAAAGTTTTATCAAATTCATGTTGTATAAAGAGATATCAGACACTGAGTATTGCTGGCTCAGGTTAGGGTTTAGACTGAGAAATCCTATTATTGTTTTTTTCATTTTTGAGGACATTAATATCCAAATCAGAGAAAACTTAAAACATAAAAAATATTTATCTATGTCTTAGATAAATTTTAATAAAAACATAATAGCATTTGGATATCTACACACTAAGTTATGTATAAAAAAATAGAGATTGGGTAGAATTTATAGGATAGATTTTAGGATACAGGGTAGAATTAGAAAATTTACCATAATTTGTGTAGTATATAGAAAAATTTAAATTTTTAGTATGTTAAACCTTCATATGTATAGTTTAATTAGAAGAAAGAATTGAAATAATTGGATAAGTATAATTAGAGATATTAATAAAGAAACCTAGGTTGCTAGAAATCAAGTTTTAGATTTTGAGAGGGATAGTTACAATTTGATTCATATTGCATAAAATTAAGATAAATTGAGTACTAAAATATTTTAATTAGTTTTATAGCTACAAAGGATAAAAGAGAGGAAGATAAAATAGTAAACCATTCCAATTATTTATGTGGAAAGTGAAGTGTTGGAAAAACTTGGAGCTAGAGATAGAAATGTGAGTAATGTATATGTTATTTCGCTTGAAATTGAATCCAATTGAAATTGTTAATGTTTCATTACTTGACACATTTAATAGCCAAATATTATATAACCTTCATTATTTTACTCTTGCTTCAAATTGTTCATTAAAGATTTTAATTTATTCATTGAACATATTGAAATTAATATTGAATCTTCGATCCATTGCAATTGTGAACCCTGAATTGAAATCCAATTTGATACTATAAATGACAGCCTACTCACTTGATAGAGTATGATAACAATTTCATCAGGCAATGTACACAGTGATACTTTTACAGTGAACCCCAGCTAGGAGAGGTGTTCTTAGCCATAGTCTAATAAGCTGTATGAGTAATAAACATGCTACTAGTTGTAGCCTTTGCTTTTATACAGAGATTATAAATCTGTCATTAAAGTGAACCACTTATTGACACCTTTTTATGTTGAATACCTTATCTTAAATATTGCATTGTAACCCTAACCGAGATTCTTGATCATATACCTTATGCATATCCAAATTAGTTTACATTTCCAATGTGTATATTATTTTATTACTCTTTATTATTGCTTATAAGTGAGGTGACATATACACTATTCATTGATATTGTATTTCATTATTTTAGTGGTTTATTATTTTTCAGGGGATCAGTAGATAGGTGTGGTTCCAGTTCGTTTTCTTCAGCTGCGAACCTTACATATCTATGTATTGTCTTCAATATTTGATATTTTATTTTGTAGATGCTCCATGGTTTGTAAATTGGTTAACTAATATTTTGATATATGTAAATATTAAATGCTATACAAATGATGATAAATAATGACATAAGTATATGAACACATATATAATGAAATAATTTATTGAATACCTATGATGAAAATGATGAATGTTGATTTGGAAATTAATGAAGTGTTAAGAATGAAATTTTTCTTTGAAGATGAGGGTATAAGGATGAAAATATTGGAAGTATATTCCTTCTGCAGGTTGTGTTGTTGGAATTTAATGAAGAGAATGACATTGGTCTTGGGTAATTGTTGGAAAAACAGAGGAAACTATGCCAAAATTTTTGAAAAATTATTAATTAGGGTTCTACAGATTTAGGTGGCCTTATGCCTTTCCAATCCCTAGTACCGTCATATTTCATGAAATGGGGGATGTGACAATGATGTTCCTAATTCTAATGGAAAATGCTGGGTCTTTTGCGCTGCTGAATGCACCAAAGGAGGCTTTTGCAAGCAAATCGCATGAAATAAACATCACTGCCATTGTTACTGTTGATCAGACTTGAATGTGATATTAATTAAATAAAAACTAACTTGATTTGGGTATTAGTATTATAGTTTTGTTCTTCATTTTGTTCTTTTTTTTTTTTCAAGTCTTTGACTGGAATTCATGTAGGTTTGGGACATAAAATTTTGTAAAAGGATAAATTTATTATCAGAAGTCGTATTCTCATATTACTACTCTTCTTTTTTGTTATGCTTGCTTTATTTTTGATAATTTTGTTGAAGCTGAAATTATAGGTTGTTTAGTTTCTTTAATATATTACACTAATAAATAAAACTTTAGAAACTAAATTATAATTTGTCAAAAAATCCTAACAGAGAGAGGTGGCTCGTATTAATATTTTAATAATGTTAAGGTATTTCTTTGAACCTTCAAAAAGGAAAAAGGGGCAATGTGCTCTCCAGAATAAACATGAGGATCATATTTGCACCTTATTCCTTTTTATTTTTAATAACTTTGACTCAACAGATACTTAAATTTGAAATTTCACTGTAGGGAAGGAAGGAGGCTAGGCTCAGGTGGGTATGATCCACCACAATCCAAAAGAATTCTATTAATTTATAGAAAATTTTCTTGATTCAACTAAACCTAGGTTTTTACACAGTTTCGGCTAACTCATGATTAATTTTCTGAAAATTTTTATGGCTCAAGCAGGTATAGGACACACCAGTTCAAAAAATTCCTATTAATTTATATATATAAAAAAAATTCACTTGACTCATCCAAATCTAGTTTTTTACATAGTTTTGGCTCACTAAAAATTAATTTCCTGAGAAATTTTTACACTTACATGAAATTTTTAATTTTGAGTTCACTCATAATTAATTTTCTAGTTTCATCCCTGTCTCACTATCTTAAAAATAAATTAAATTAAGACTAAATTAATTAGGCTTTGATATACTACTCAATATAGTACTCATTTTCCACCTGCTGCTGGTTTTGTTAAATTAAATGTTCATGCTTCAGTCCGGCAATGACAAAATCGCATTCATACAGGTCTAGGGGATGTGGAACTTCCTTTAGTCTAGATTACATGATTTTGATTGCTTGGGACTGTAGCTTTACTTCAATGCTGGTAGAATATGATGCAGTTACAGTGAGGGCTTTGAATGGTAATTTGCCATGTTTTGCTCCCAATTCCTTGATCTTAGATTACACATGGCAGTATATTAATTGTACTTGTAATAAAGTTGCTCATCATATAGCTTCATGGGCTATTTCTTTAGAAAATGAGGTTAGGTGTTTATAGTTGCTACTAATTCTAATATGCAAAATAAATGTATTGACTCATTGCAATGGAAGATTATTGAATAAGTTGTTAGACAACAATATCTTTGTAAAAAACTTATATAATCTATATTAATTATTTAATATACAATACAATTCTATATCTCACTAGCTAATTAATAATATCTCTCCTCTAATACTAAAAAAATATATATATTAAAAAAATATTTTTGGTATATTAGCATTTGGTGTAACATCCCACCTTCAGGGATGCTATGGTCCTAGGATATAGCATACACCTAAGCTACCAATACTCGTAGAATCCTTCTCTTACTTAAACTTATATTCATTGATTTTTAATTAAGGCATCATTATCACTTGTAAGTTATTTATATCATTACTGCTATTTTCTTATAATTGCTACTATCATAACATCATATTGGGTCAGTTCAGTTCATTCATAATAATTACACATACATATAAGGATACAAGCATTATTCATTTTATTTTACAGAAAATTTTGTAAGCATTTTCTCTGTAATCTTAACCTAATGCCTAGAATCAAGTCCCTCTCTTCAACTATTATTAAAATAACACACTCTGCATAAAATATTACACTCTCAAATTCTCCATCTTTATAACCTCAACTTCATAATCAATAAAAATACATAGCACTTCTATAAGTATCCATATTCTTCACATTCCAATATTTAATTATACTTTATTATTCTATATCAATTATTCATTTTCTTATAATTCATTTCAATTTAATTCAATGCCAAATAATTCAATTACTCATATTAATAAATCATTATATTTAATAACTTTAAATCAATTATTCTTTAATTACTATTAATCATTCATACTTAGTTGTAATGCCATCCATTTTCTACTTCATATTACTATATTTATGTCATTATTTCACTATGATATAGTGTCATTTACAATTTACACATATTCTAACCTCTACTACCATGGAGCATCTAGAATAGCTAATTAACCTTAAGGAATAGTAATTACATTAACCTTATTAGGTCTCATTTGGAAGGAAATAAAGCCTTGGAACCTCTTCTAGTCACTCATGCACCTGAAAAATATTAAATATACTATAATATGAGTAACATTACTCAGTGAGTATAAACATAAATCATGCATGATTGGGTGGATTCACAATGAAAGTTTATGAAACAATAAGAGTGCAAGCTTCAATAGCAAGTTAATCAATAAAGGTATAGGTTTCATTAATCAATGAATCAAGTAATATGTAATTAATTGATCAAGTAATATGCCACATCATTACATTTGCATGACAAAAAATTCAAACTATAATAACTGCAACAATAATGAGAGTAGAGACCTATACTTGGCATACTATCCTACAGCATTTCATAAGGCTGATCAAATCTTATGGCTAGGACAATAACTCCTTCCTAGCAAGGATCCACATATAATATTGTGCACAATGCCGATGTTACTTCATCGGTTAGGTATTTTTGTCAATGCAATGTAGAGAGGGCAATAAAGGGTTCACGTATGTAGAATCAAATAAATACAATTCACAAATGGGTTCATTTAGAACAACAATATCAATCAATAATATGAACACTTCAATAAAACTTTAATGGGTAATAGCAATAAAATGTTCAATCAAGTAATTCAATTTAGTATAGCCAATTAGGTCAATGCATATGGAATAGGGCAATATGCATAATTAAATATCTATACTCACCTTAGCCTTTTAAACTTCACATTTAAATTCTTTAACTTCTAAGTTCCACTCCATTGCTCCTTTGATATCCCTTTTACTTTTTAATATTCCTTGAATACTACATATTCAAATAAACTTGATTTAGACATAATCTAACATGAAATTACATTAATTATACTTAAATTTAAGAAAACTCCTAAAATCTTCAAATTCTAGGGTTTGCTTATATGAAAATCCTTGCTGGCAGCCTATGTTCCTTTAGCCATATCTCACTCTACACTTATCCAAATGCTTCTATTCTTCTTAAACTAGATATTTCAGGTTCTAACATATCTAAAAATCAGATTTTTCTAAGCACTATTTAATTTATGGTGGAATTTCTAATCTTGTCCTGTAATCTACCTCCTACCCTGCAACTTTCATCCCGACAGCTTCCATTATTTCATTTATAACTCAACTTATAGATATCCAATTGTCAATATGTTTTCTCAAGATTTTAGCTAAGACATAAGGGAAAAATTTTCACGTTTTGAACTTTTCCTGAATCTAAGGTCCTCAAAATTACAAAAATGCAGTAAGGTTTCTTAGTGGAAATCCTAATCCGAGCCAGTCTTGTTCAGTGACATATATCTCGCAATACACTACTAATTTGACAAAAATTTCTAAAAGAAATAAAATTAAAACATATATATCTACAACTTTTATGTGTTATGCTTCTCTAAAATATATTTCTAAGATTATGAAAATCGAGCTTCAAATTTCTGTTTACAACTAGGAAATTCAAAATTTCAGAATTTCTAATTTCTTTCTAACCTTTCTTCCATCCTAACTTAAATTCAACTTATATCAATTCCCTTTTCTAATTTCAAACCTCATATCACATAATTGAAATCCTATTTTTAATTCATATAGTATCATCAATTAATCCTACTATTTCCTTAGTTATACTATCAAAGAAAAGGATCAAAACTTAAGTTAAAGAAGTTACCTCTCTTTGGTAAGTTTGATTTTTCTTGGATTCTTTCTATCTTTTGATCACCTCACCAATATCTAAACACCATAATCATATCTTAAAAGAACCTAGAAGTCTTTGATTTGGAAGTTTGGTGGAGGAAGATGGAGATTTGGAGATGAGAAGATGAAGAAAATTTGAGAGAGTTCTTTAAAGGGTGGTTTGGCCATATAGTTGGGAATGAGATGAAATTATACTCATTTATTATCTTTAAATTATTGAGAACTCTCTAGAAATATGGGTCCCATCATTTTTATGAATTTTCCAAATTGCCCTTGCCACTTTAATAAAATTATAACTTTGCCATCCTTTGTTATTATATTAACTTATTTCCATCTTTTTCATTTCTAATTCTAATCACTTTAAAAACATTTTTTCTCTTCAATTTATTTTTAGTTGATGTCTTAAGAATCCTACTTAAGGCTTGTGAAAGAAATTTGAATAAAAGTGTCACATATGACGGTCTTAGGGCACAGGAAAGGCATAAGGCCACCTACACCCATAGAATCTCTACTTATCAATTTACGAAAAAAATTTGCCAAAGTTTCCCATATATTTTTTATACTATTTCTAACCCAAAATCGGGTCTTTTAACAAAACACAACCTGCAGAAAAATTACACTCCCAATAAAACTCCTTATACCCTCAACTCCAATACACCAAAAATGCACATAAACACTTCTATAATTATTCTCATACCCTTCAGTAGATTCATTATAATTTAGATTCAATATTTACATTTCAAAGTATTTGTTCATTAAGTGTTTACAAATTTATATTGCAAAATCTAAGCCAAAATCATGGAGCTTAATTCTAGAATTGTTACAGTATCCAAATATCCCAAACCGTACATAGATAATGTAGGTTCCTAGCGAGAAGAAGAAAGAGAGCTGGAATCATCACTGTCTAAGTCGCTCCTGTAAAAAAAATAAACCAGAACTCAGTGAGTAAAATATATATATCATGTTTATAAGGTCAATTCTTTTCAATAATAAATAAAGGCTAATAAGATATATTTGAAAATATTGATTTATAATAAATAGATAGAGATGATGCCAATAAAGAAATATGAAACACATAGGTCATTACTCAATGAATCAGTGAGTCAATAATAATAATAATAATAATAAGTATGATAGTAAATTTTGGGTTCATATAATCCACATAGAAAAGTTACATATCTCGGTAGCAATCAATCAATTTGAGCATAAAGTTGATCAGACCTTATGGCCAGGATCTTACCCCCTTATAGCTAGGGTCTGCATAGAATACTCATTCTGCACAATGCCGATGTAGTAAACCCTACCCCATCGATGGGCCTTTCTGTCATAATCATATCATTATAATAATGGGATTCACATAGAATAGGCACATAACAAATAATCACATTTATGGTTCTATATCAATAATCAAGAGTCAATGGAAGATATATTCAAGTAATAAAGATAATTAGAGAAATTCATGTAATTCATATATATAGATAGATAGATATAATCAAATTTTAGCAAAGCCAATTTAGAATTTGTCACACCCCAACTCCAGTGGTGCGACGGTCCTAGGGCAAGGGTAAGCTTAAGGCCACCATAAACCCGTAGAACTCACAGATCACTATACTCATAAATGCCAAGAATATAACATCATAAATTTCCATGTTCATACATAT
>CANXYC010273316.1:0-26787 GCA_948193065.1 Aleurites moluccanus | reverse complement strand
ATATATATATATATATATATATATATATATTATAAAATTATATTTAAATCTTCTAATATCCAAATTAAACCGAATTGAAATATCTGAATATCCAAACTGAATCAAAATATATTCAAATTAATACCGAATTTCCGAATACTCTAATCCCTAAATCGTATTGTATTAAATTTTTGACATTATTCAATATGAATATTTTCTGTATCCGATTTAAAAAATTTTAGATCTCTCATTTTACTCCAACCATGCACAACCCTACAGATGATAGCAATTGGAGTCTATAATGAATTTATGGGTCTCCTTTTCTTTCTATTTTAAATAATTTACTTAGACAGTTACACGTAATATAAGAAAATAATTAACTAGTACATATTATGGAATAACAAATAACCATATGGTGAAGTAACAATTTTTGTGATTTTCGAAATATTAGAAAAATGAATATAAACAACTTATTCTTTTATGATTTTTCAAAAACAAATTCAATTATATTTTGAATTTTACATAATATATAATGTAATTTTTTTTTTTTTACAGAGGATGCTAATGTTGGGATTCACTGCATAGTACTTATTGTTTAATTCACTGTTTTGCATGCTTGATTGCAGTGAAAGAGATGGTAGAGATAGTATAGTAATTATGTCAAGCAATTAATAATTTTGTAATCTTAAAACAGTTTGTGGTTTGGTGCTATCATGTGGTTGGGTTGAAAGGCTGTCATGTAAAAAATACAGTAATTTCTGTTGTATTGAAATTTTAAAATTTAAAAAAATTTTGTAAAAAATTTTAAAAATCATAATATTATAATATTTATTATAACTAATCCAATGACATATTTTTTATATGAAATAAAAATTAAATTGATTCAAAAAAATATAATGTAAGTGTGTTAAATTTAAAACGTTAAAATTTAATGGTTTAAATTTAATATATTTTTTATATTTATTTAATTTTTATTTCGTATAAAAAATATTTCATTTGATTTATTATAATAAATATTATAATATTATAATTTTTAAAAAAATTTATCAAAATTTTTTAATTCTAAAAAATCAACAAAGTAGAGCTACTGTATTTTTGGGACAGTAGCCCATTGTGGTTTCCCTTTGCAATTAATATATGTTATATATTGTGAACAATATTATTGCATATTCTTGTTTCGATGATCATTTGCTTCATGCATATACCCCACTCCCAAACGACGATCATCACCATATCTCAACTATTTATGATCATCATATTTATATATATATATAAAAAAATAACTTTCATTAACACTCGAGTGAGATTATTAGTATATAGTTGGTGATCAATTAATGATGTGTGGGCATAAATTTATTGGTCTTATTGATCATACGTAATATCATAACATTGGATTTTCAAATTGCACTTGCCATAATTTGGGAAATCACTTGTAGGAAGAACCAACTCAAGTCATTTTTAGCCTCTTCATCCATGATATTTGAGTGGTATCATACACTATGAATTGTATAATAAAGTTTGTCTGTTATTTTTCATTTTCTATATATATATATATATAAATTGCACTTGCCTTATGTAGGTAATTATAATTAATTAAGTGTTTTTTTTTTTTTAATTCCATTCGATTCAAATTTAAACTAGTTAGAGTTAATATCTATCGGATATTGAATGGTTTCTCCAAAAATTATTATATTAATAAATGAACAAACTTTAAATTGCTTACATAGCTTGAAATTAAAACATGATTTTTACTTTTTAATATATTAAATGAAATAAATAATTAATGATAGAAGTCGAGTTCATTTAATTAAATTTTAAGTATATTTTTAAATTTATAATTTTCATTTTAGTTTGATTTAAGTGATGATAAATGAGTTAATATATAACATGTTTAGTCGGGTCAAATAAGGAGGGGAGAGTATATTGGAAGAGACTTATTCTGTTATACAGAGTTGATATTCTAATGTAAATATGAATATTAATGCCTTTTTACCGGATTAAAATAATAGACTAATTAATGAATATTTTTCTTTGACTAATAATTTTCATAAATGATATTTACAGCATTAATATCAAATCCAAGAGTAATTAGGGGGCCAACTAATTTTTTTTTGGAATGGACACGTGTAAAAAAGAAACAACTTAGAAGTTTGGACAGTTAGAAATTAACGGATCATGCGAGGAAGATGAAGGGGGAAGACTGGATGGGATCTTTTTATTAATTATTATTATTTCATTTTTATATAATGTAAAAAGAAAGGAAAAAAAGAGGAAGAAGGTTTGACCAAAATTGGAGGAACAGGCATTTGTCAAATCCAAAAGATTTTATAGCTGCCTTTCTCTTTTTCTATATCCAAGAAAATTACTTCCATCCATCACCCATCACCCATCACTCACAAATACTAATTATCCAACTTAAAATATTATTTTCAAGAGTTGTCCATCAAATTAATTGTGGTGAAAATATAATCATTAAATATTTTATTAATTAATTAAGTTATAAAAATCATTAATAGGATAATAATAATATATAATAAAATAATATAAGATTTAAATTTTTATTATTATATATTAAAATATAAATATTTGATTGTTTAGTGATTAATTATTAATTTTATAATAATATTATTTAAATAATTTTAGCAATTATTATAATTTATATATTATATATTATGATCAATGTTTATTTTTTATTTAAATTTTAATATATAGATTCATGAATATTAATTTATATAATATAATTTTATAATTAAAAATTTTAATAAGTTTATATGAAAATTAAATTTTTTAATTATAATAAAAAATTTTAATATATTTATCATAAAATTATATTTTATTTAATTAAATATCTATTTTTTCTAATTGAGAATTTTTTAATTAATTATTTTTTTTATGTTAAATACAACTAAAAAAAAATTATTAGATAAATCTAATCCATTATGTAGGATTGTGAATCAACCAATAGTAATTAGATATTGTTAATTAATAACTACTAATGAAATTAATATAGTAATTAACTTAATAAGTCATTAGATCTATATTGTAATTAATATTTTAATATATTAAATCACTATTGGTTGGTTTACAATCCTACGTAATGAACCTAGTTAACCTAAAAATTTCTTCAAAATAATAATGAATTAATAAAATATATAATATATAATATTAATTTTTTACATAAAAAATTTGTGCCCCATGATGACTCTAATATCCATGGAGATGAGGAATGGGTAGGATAAAATTTTAATATATGGGAACAAATATGAGAATCATAAAATCCATCAGTTACCATTCCTAATCAAGATATGTGAATGATATTTTAATTTAATGATAACTCAAAATTAAATTTTTTAAATAAAAAAATTTCAATTTTTTTAATTTTATATTATTAAATTATTTTTATAAGAGTTTCAATATTAAAATTACTAGTTATTGTTAGTAAAAAAAAATAAAAAATTATAAGACGTCATATTTATATTTATTGCATGAATCTGGAATTCGCACAAGCAAGCAAGATACAACACTTGTCAAGCTCAAGCCCAAAAGGGAGAGGGGGGCTGACCTTGACCTAAGCGGTGAGGCAGGGGCATATATGGTGGTGGTGGTGGTGATGGTGGTGGAGGAGATGAAGAAGAGGGTGGTCATAGCTAGCTAGCTTTTGGGACGACAGCAGCAATAAATGGTGGGAGTGGGGGCAAAAGGGCATAGACTTTAATTAAAAGTAGCGAAAGGAGGTGACCGGCACGACCCGCTACAATTGTGGTGGCATGCCAACATTTGTCATGCTTTTAGGATCATCGCAATTATTGAAACTCATGCATTCACTTTAATTATTTAAAGTAGCCATCCAACCTCTTCTCTTTTATCTTATTACCTTAACCTCAATTCAACATAGGAGAAGCATCAATTCATATTCCTTACATTCTATGAAAGGAATGACTCTATAACTCTTAATTCACAACTCATATTCAGTTTATTGGAACTCGAGTTATAAAATTAATTATTGATAAAATCAATTCAAAATTAAAATTTGTAAAAAAATAAAACTTTGTCAAATTTAAGGCTTTATTTTCAAAAAAATATATTATTTTTAATTAATATTAAAAGAATTAAATATAAATTTATTATTCAAACTATATTTATCGTTGAAATCTGTTAGGTATGCTCATCCTCACAAAAATATTAGTTAATCTTTTTTTTTTCTTCTTTTTTTTTTCCTTATTATTACTTAGAAAAAATGTTTTATTTGTTTCATTCTTTTCATAGGTGTATTTATTAACATATAAAGATAGAGCAGTGTATAATAATTTTGGCAGTTGACTTTGTTTGAAGTATATTATTATACCTAAGTACCTAACTATGTTTCTTTATTTATATTATTATATATATACTGGAGTTTGAACACCTAGACTTAATTAGTTATACACTTATTATTAAATTAAAAACATTTATTAATTATAGATAAATTTAAATAAAGTGTAATTAATTAGTGATCTAATAGGTAATACGTACTTGTTGATTGCAATAAAAAGAAAATTAGATGATACACATAATCCTTGCAAAATGAGATCTATACATTATAAATATATATTAATCATAAACTCTGCTGTTTAAACCAGATTATGAGTATGAGATTAAAAATCAGTACTCAACTATGTGGTTGGCGTTCCCTATTACCCTATGTGGAATATATAAGACGATAATTAACATGCTTAGTAGTTTTTTTATGTAAAAAAAAAAAGAAAAAGATGTCGTACATTTTTTTTAACCTACTCTAATGAGCTAATCAATCTAATCAACGTTTGGACTCTGTAGGAGGTCTATATATATATATATATATATATATATATATAACATAACAACCTAAGAAACTTCCAAGTAATTAACAGTTGTTCAATCACACAAAAGTAAATGAACGGACCAGACATTTTTTAACCTTTTAATTGTTGTCTGTAATTAACAAATATCTAACTAGTTTTACTAGGTCTCATAATCCTATTTAAATTATCTTTCTCATTTTCTGTCTTATATTTTTTTTTATATATTATATTATTTTTTTTTAAATTTTTTTAATAATTAATAAATTTTTTTATAAATAATATGACATATAAAAAATAATATAAAATATAAAATAAGATATAAAATAAAATAAAAAATTTAAATTACACAAAATTAGGTTTATTTTATTTTAAGAATTAATAAATATACTAAGGATTCGTTTAGGGCAAGAATTGAAATTGAAATTGATTCAATTTCAATTATCTAAAATTAAAATAGTGTTGAAATTCTAATTTTAATATTTGTTTCACATAAATAATTGAAATTAAATAAAAAAATTAATAATGATCGTGATGAAGTTGGAAGTGATGGTGAACTGTCAACAGTGACGATGGCGATGGTCACTGACGATGACAATCCGATAAACTTTCATCGTCGATGATGACGAACCACCATGACTGGTGATAATATTGGAGATAGCAGTGATAGTGGTGCTGAAGGTAACAATGGTGGAGACACTAAAAGAGAGGATGGTAGTGAGAATTATAAAATTATAATTATTATCGGTTGAGAATAAAATTGTGAAATTATTTTTTTAGTTATATTATAATTTTATAAAATTATAGGTAAAAATCTAATTCTAATTTTAGCTAACTGTCAAATAATAAAATTAGAAATTTCAATTTTAATTTTAATTCAAATTATAATTCTCAACTCTTTAAAAGACTCTAAACAATAATAGAATTAAAATGATGACAACACAAGTTTAATCTCCTAGGGGTGCTTAATTAAATATTTCCATTGCATGTAGATGTGAGTATGGAACTGGAAATATTTCATATTATTGATAATAAATATATAAATGAAATGAATACTAAGATACACTCTTTAATTAAATAAAATGATATTGGTTGAATTAAATGTGATGAGGTTATCATCAATAATTAATTATACTAAAATACAATTAATAATAATAATAAATAATTTAATATAAGAGATGGGTGATAATAAAAATCAAAGATGAGGTGGGGCAATAAAATTAAATTCAAAATGTTACTTTCTCCTCTTCATAATAAGTAATATTTTAAAAAAAATACATAGATTTTGAAAATATCATTTAATATATTTATTTAATAAATAATTTAATTTTTATTTTTATTTATAATTTTACTCTCCTTCCTCTTTTTATGATTATACTTCTCAAAAAAAGAATAATATAGATAAATTACAAATTTTTTCTCCTAAAATTCTTAAAATATCAAATATTTTGAAATAAAATTTTTCCTCTAAAATATTAGATGAAGGGAATATATAAAAATAAGAAAATGTTTAGGTTTTAATGGGAATGGAAGTAGGAGAAGGGACAGCTGCACATTGTGAAGAAGACAACTCCCAACACTTGCAATCATTAGTACGGCCTTAAATACCATGTTCATGAAAATTAAATAGTAATTATTATAATAATCATGTTGTAGTAATTTTATTATTTTTAGGTGTCCACTAAAGTATGCAATTATTATGTGTGTGATTGAAATATATAATGAAGAATGATTGATGGTATGGTCTCTCTTTGTTTATCCTTTTGCCTAGTTGTCCCTTTCTTTAGTCTTTCCTAAGGGCTCTCTACCCTCATCATTTTCTCATATCACCATGAATTATTCATTAGATGTTTTCTTCGTTACTTACTTTTCATTTCCTTTATTATTAGTCCTAAAGGATACTCCTAGTGTACATGTTAGAAAAATAAATTAAAGAATTTATTATTATTCTCTTATTAATTAACTTTTATTTTAATAACATTGAACATGTACATAAAAAGTAAAATCTCAAATTTAAAAATAAAAATAAAAGAAATTATGGAGAAAACTCAAAAAATTAATTTGAACGGTGTGACAATAAAATAAAAATTTAAAATATGAATAACCTTTGTGCATCTAAAATAACAATGGCTTCAGAAAAGTTATTATTTAATGGCCATATTCAACATAATCTTATACAATTATACGAGAAAGAAAGGAAATTAAGCATTTCAATGAGACATAAAGAAGATGACTCAAAAGAAAGGAAATTAAGCATTTCCACGACACATAAAGATGATGACTCATGATTTGCATATAATATTTTTTAGTCTATCATGGATATTCTCAGATCATCTCACTCGTTAAATGAGATTAATTTTTTTTTGAATAAATTTAAAGGTGCATCTCATATTTAATTTATATATTAAAAAATTACTTATTATATATTAATTTTAAGAATCGAATTACGATTAATAATAAAAAATAAATTTTTTTACCAATCAGATTAATTTTCAGAATTGATATAAATTCATGAAAAGCTAACAAACCCAAATTTCAGCAATGTAGTTGTGTATCTAAAAATTTGGTATCATATTTATGTTTTCAATTAAATTAATTAATTTTTTTAATATAATGAATATTCAGCATAAAAATAGTTAATAATGAAAAATAATTAATTTAAATTTTTAATATTTTGGATGGGGTGAACTTTGATAATATAATAAATTTTAAAATATGATTTAATAAAAATATAAGTATTTACCGTAATATTTTAAACTTTATGGATAGAATATATATTTAGAATGCATTTGACATTATTATTAAGCTTTTTGAAGAAAACTACCTATAGAATTTTAAATAAAATATAGATTTCTTTTCTTTTCCTAATTTTATATATTTGTTTTTTTGAAAAATTTTCATAAAGCTCAAAAAAAAAAAAAAAAAAAAAATTCTGTTCATTTTTTTTTTAAATTCATATATTTTTAAAGATAACTGAAATTGTTTAAACAAAATATAATGCCTATATTTTTTTTTTTTATATTTATCAATCGATTTATTTAACAGAATTGCACATTATAACTCAGAGACGTGAAATTTAATTAATTTAATGTTTCTCTAATATATAATATGGTGCTTTTTAATACTGTTTAAAATGATAATTTGATTGAAATGAGAAAGTGAATAATAATAAAATAAAATCAATAAATTCAGTTAATTTTTATAAATAAATAATTAGGAGAAAAAATTTATAATTTTTTTATAAATTTAATAACCATATATATATATATATATATATATATATTCTATTTTTTTTTTTTTGGGGTATCACTAGAAAGATGTCTCCATTGTAAATGCAGGGATATTTTGAGTTGACACTATTTAATTAATTAAAATTTACAGATTCTATTAAGTGAACGGTTGAGATTTTATGAAATCCATCCTCCGGTCTAAATTACTCTCGGCTCTCGGTACACGGTACCAAAGATCGATTCCTCTGACATTGGTCACATCAGCTGTTCCTACGCGTGCATATGACAGACAGTCAATTCTCATCATTGCATGCTTTTTCCTCTCTCTACTCAATTTTAATAATAATATTATATATATTATCAAATAGATAAGTTTTTATAAATTAATATTGTTATAATTTATAAATTTTATTAATTAAAAAAATATTAATTTAAATCAAAATTATAAGAAATTATTATATAGTAAAATTATTAATTTATAAAAATTTTACTGTATATAATAATTTTTGATATAAATATTTAAAAGAAATAGATGAAAAATAACATGCAGTAATTAATCATGTTCTCTAACTCTTACAAACTGAAACATTAGCTTTTTAATTTGGTTTTATATGTGCTGTTTTTGGATCCAAATTTTCATATATACTTTCTTTTTCCCTCATGATTTCTCAATAGTACTATAAAATCTACCAATCATTGATTTCTCACATCTCCTTCTTCCTCCATTAAATTTTGAAGAATCAACAAGTTTTGACCAAAACTAAATAATAATAATAATAATAAATCATTTCTCATGCTTTTGTGCATGCTCCCAGAGCCATTACAAGCATGATTGAAGTCATCAATTTGGCCAACTCTTCTTATCAAAGTTATATGATATTGTTAGTAGAATGATCATTGAATATAAAACTTTGAGTGGCAAAATCTTATAAGATTAAAAAAAAATAATAATAATAAATGGTATTGAAAGCTGGAAGGGGGCTCAAAGGATGGGGATGGATTGGACCATTCTCCTCTTGCTTTGGTTCGCAATCCTAGCCATTGTCTGGTACGGTCATTATTGAGAGAGTGATTTTTTTTTTATTCATTGTCAGCCCTATCACCTTCATATCATCATATTCAATTTATTATCAGGTACCTTCTACTGTGCCCAGCTATACAAGTTGCTAGGCACGAAGTATATGGTCTGGGCCAAAATTGCTAATGCAATTCCTATTATCATAGACTGTTCCCTATTGGCACAGTTGTAGGGCTTATGTGCTGCTTATTTTTTCTTTGCACCTATAGCTTTGTTTTAAAAAATCAAATAAAAGTGACCAGCCAACTCATAGATGCACAACAATTTTATAGTCTGGTATTTGTCTATTTCATGTCATAGAATAATTTTTATATGGAGACAACCTCATCCTGTGATGTATTATTACACAGACAAATTATGAAACATGATCATCAGGCAAAATCATATATTGTCGCCTGAGGTTTTTATTCAATTATTACAGCCTGATGTTCACTTGATTAGTCATCATTCATCAACCATTATCAGGCAGTTCAACTTAACATAAACCAGATGATGACTTGTGTAATTTATTAGAAAGGAAACATTTAAAAAATTGACAGAGCTTTCCATGTAATCAATGAATGTCACGTCAAAGTCATTGCACAATGCGTAAAGAGGAAAATACAAGTCTCATATCAAGTTTTAACAGAATGGATAGATAATTGTAATGGACCAATAGTATCCATGCGAAACAATATTCTGATACACACTTTGTTAAAAACATTTCTAATAGAAGGCAAGTGATGTCAACAGAGAAAAACTGATGACTAATGCATTTCAATACTCTTATCATTCAAGGTCTCTTGAGAAATATGTGAATCGAATGGATGCCATGGTCAACACTAAACTAATTTTAAACAGCTAACAAGTAATCTTTTAAAACTTCATAGAAACGGTTGCATATGGCTAGGCTTGACTTTACTGAGAAGTACAGCATGTAAACTCACACTCAGCACCATAATGAATATCATGTCTATGGGAATTTCCTTCTGTTCAAAATATCACAACTCATGAGGAAAGCAAGCTAATGTAGTAATGTAGTATATTCATATTCTTATTCTATGACAATGTTTCATTAATATTTTTATGCACATGAAAGAGACAAATACTAGAATAGAGGTTGAGTCTTGGCAACAGGAAGCTTACCTTTTTGAGACCTGGATGACACAGGTTCAAACCACATAAACAAACTCTGTAAAATGCATAGAGGAGTCTGCGTCAATCTGACTCATAGCAGGTAATATGGAAATTACAATGTGCCGGACGTCCCTATAAAATATTAATAATAACCATTAATCCTTTCTTACCCTCCCTCCTTGTCCATACAAGATATTGGACTGCATCAGAAATAATAATGAATTTCCATAATGATGGACTCATTCAATCGTCTGAGGCTGAATGCTTGAAACCAATTCATAACTAGTAGCACCTGCAGCAATTTAAGTCGATCAAAAGTAGAAAGATGTGTAAAATACGTGAAAAGAAGGTGATGCAAATTGAGCAATAATCTGAACTTTAGGATGAATATAAGAAAACAGAATCAGTTTTCAGAAACAAAGACAGCTTCTACATTTTCAACCAATTTTTTGCACCTGGAATCTGTCTACATCTTTCCCATCAAGATAAAATCAAACCAAGCTCAACTGTTACCAAGCGGCAGGACTTGTAATAAAACCAATAATAAGATCACATTCCCTTCCTAATATTGCAACAAAAATATAGTTCTATGGTTCTCCAGGTAAAATTTCTCATAACAATAAACATTCTTACAATGAATCAGATAATGAACTCCAGAAGTAGGATTTCCTAATAAATTTGCCTGCTTCAGATAAATTTTCTGCCGGTGTCCACTAAAGAGCTAAATAGTCTATTTGGTTACTCAAAGTTTTCTTTTGAGTGCACTATTAGTAAGTCATCCAAATCTGTAACTGCATTACAATTATGTGCATCACATAACAATAGCCACAATACTTACAAGCCATTAAAGACATTGGCAGTACAAAAATATTTTCTACTCCATCAGTGTACTAGCCCTTAAGATATTGGGTGCGTGGCTTCTTTAACAACAGAACCATACCAGTTATATACATTAGTGGGCTTTTACCCAGCCAGTCACATTAGGTTTTTGAAGCGTTTATATACTTAAGAACTATAAGTTCGTGTCATGATATGCTATCTTGAAATTTAGACGTTATTTAATTAGCCATGTGAAATAACAGTGATTTTGAATATGCCAAGAATATATATAGCCTTGGATAATGATTATGCAAAAGCATAGAACAAGAAAATGACGATGCAGGGTCCGTGCAATCCAACAAGTAGATAAACAGTGATGCCATTCATGGAGAACTAATGCACATATCATGTCACAAAATGGGGAAAGAGAAGCCAGATTAACAGTTGGGTTGACAAGATCCCCAATAGAAACCACATGATAGGTAGTATCACCTTTTGGCAAAAACATCAGTAACAGTTCTGGTATAGACTGTTTGATTTAACAAAATATGATTACAGCATAGTCCCAAAAAACATTGAAAAATAGGTAGCAGGTACAAATAGAATAAACCAATGAAAGCATGGATGAAATATGTATAGAAAACGCTTGCTTTTGTGTACCACAAAAATAAAAGAACAGGAAATCAAAGGGGGAAGAAATCATCAATCATTTCAAAGCTGTTAAATATGCATACTAATAAACATACTAATAAATAAAAAACGAACAAAATAAATTTATCTAGCACCAGCAATTCATTTACTTACCAATTAAACAGCCGTTCTCTAACATTACAGATTGAAAGACCTTATGATGCATAAAAAAAATATATTGCATACTTCTCAAAGAGGGACAACTTCATCAGATGCTATGATAAAAGAACAAATCAACAAACAAAATTTGCAACTATATACTGTAAACACTTTCAATAAATCTGTCATAACTAGAACATAGTACATATGCTAATCCCATTAATGCGTTAACATCGGCTTGGAAAAATAAAGACATCTAAATTTTCAGAACAATAAAAATTGCAGAAAGTCAAGGAAACAAACTATTAATTAAGTCTTCCTTTTCTAGGTCTATATCACATCAACCTTCTCCTTCTAGACTCCACATCTGAAACTCTGGGAGATTCACTTCTTTGCCTGGTAGATAAAGAAGAACGCAGGACAGTAGAATTGGCTTCTCTACTACTATGTACTTCTGAAATTCTTTCTACAATAGTATTTGTTCTCTGGTTTTCTAATTGCACAACAGAAGCAGCACCATTGGTCCTGAAAGATGAAGCAGGATGGGCTGCGGTGGAATCAGTATCAGTTGCATTATCTAGAATTCGGCTATCTCGTTGAATAGCAGCAGAAATGCTTGAAAATGAATCTCTAACAGCAATACTAGAAGACTGTCGATGGTTTCTTCTTATATGACGGCTGCGAATAGATGCCTCAAGGTCCTCAACTAACCTTTCTGCAGAATCCATTGCAGAGTTCAGTGCAGATGAAAGAGAAGAAAATGAAGCAGCTCCTTGCAACAATAACCTTGGAACTTGAAAGTGATGATGGTGCTGGTTGTCCTCTGTCTGCATGGAAGGTGAGACATGAGAAGTAAGGGATTGATTGACCAAGAAACCAGCTCTTTCAGCCATAAAAGGAGCATCATCAAGATCCCGTGATTCAGATCTCTCTTCCATTGCAACAATCATATTAAATAGCTGAATATTTCGATCAATCACAGACGAAATTGCTCTGTGATTAATGAGTTGCTGCCTCAGACTTTCAATCCTATGTGCTTGGGGCCTAGGAGGGACCATCAAGCCAGACTCCTTCAACCTCGACTTCAGGGTATTGTTATCATTTCCATTACCATAAATTGGAATTATACTTGTAGCCGTAACCTCATCCAAACACACAGGGCATTCCTTCACATTCAAATGAGCATATGACAACTGATAGAAGCATGGCCAACAAAACAGGTGACCACAATGGGTCAATATGGGATCTCTTGCCATATCTAGGCATATATTACAATCGAAAAAGCCTCCCGTATTACTTCTGGTCTTTGTTTCATCTGCGTCCATGGCCAGTGCCTTAGCTACCAAATGGGTACTATTCCTTTTCGCAATTTTTCTAGTCCTGAATGTCCTTTCTTGGGATGCAACAGCAATTCTCTCACTAACCACTGTATCATCACTGCGAACCTCAGTGGCTGCAGGATCCACAGCATTCACTGTTTGAGGGATAGTTTCACTTTGTCTCCATCTCTGGCATTGTCTAGCCCTCAAAGTGACTGCTTCAAGCTGTCTGACATGTTCTTCTATACGCCCATGAGCAGTTTCTATTTCATCCAGTAAAGATCCTAGCCCAAAGATAGAGCCACGGGGAGAATCCAAAGGTTCTTGGTTCAAATCAAGATCCATTCTTTCTTCCCAAGATAATAATTTCTCATCAAAACTATCACCAATCTGAACAAAAATCTCCCCCCAACAACACAAATCAAAATCTTGACTGATTCAGATACCTTTCCCCCAGTAAAAATAATAAAAAAATCATCTTCAAACCAAGTAGGATTTCATCATTGAAGCAAAACATCTGAATCTTTCTTCAGAAAGAGACCTGTTGTATTATGGAGAAAATATTTTGTTATTGTCTATTGATTCTAAAACATAGCATGCTGATCTCAATTGATGCAACTAAGGCTAGTTAGTAGTTAATTAAGAATAAAAACTTTGTTACCCAGAAACCATAACTCTCATCCACTTAAATCCCTCACTTATTTCAAAAATCATACAGTCCAGAATCAGTCAATTGAAAGTATTTCATTATTTGTTAAACCCACTAATGGAAAATTCCCTTCTTCTCGTTTCTTTATTAATTGTTAATAGTATTTAGGATTCCCTTTCTCAGCAAACAAAAATAGACCTATTATTTTTTGAGGACCCAAGATTGTAATTTGAGCATAACTTAAGAACTATAACCAGGTAAACAATCTGAAAAATAACGATCAAGAAACTAAAGAGAATAAGAAGAAGAATTCGAAAGAACCTGAATTTAAATAGATTATGAGTTCAAGGTCTTCGATTTTTCATGGAAGATTGATCCTTTGGTAGCGATAACATAAACCCAAAGCAGATTTATACGAGTCTTTTTTCATGGCGTGAGGCCAGATGATATGGTTGAAGTATTTGATTCTAGTGGAGACGATAAATGGTTCTTTTGTGTTTGCTTTGCTTTTGTCCAGTTCGAGGCCAAGTGGCACAAGTAGGACCTACATGTTAGATTATTAATCTATTGAAACTATAATCGGGTAACAAGTAAATGCTATAAATTTTAGTCATATTGAGGGTTGATCAAGATTATCGTTATTATTTTAAATCTTAAGCATATTAGATTAATTTATTGATATTATAATCAAGACTATTTGATAGATACAAGCATATAAAGATGCCCTATTAATTAAAAATTTATGTCAGCATTGACAAAAAGAAACTATTGTCCCAATAGGCATAAGCCTAATTGATAGAAGGAAAGAACCCGGGCTGCTGCATTTCTCATAAAATTGTTTAGTAGGTAGAAAGCTTTGTGCAGTTGACCTTGTTGCTAGTGTAGTTCCAACAACTTGATACTGAGTAACAGCTGGTGTTGGTGCTCTTTGATAATATTGCACTTGACTTTGTGGTATTGGTGCTTAAACCTGTTGAATCGGAGCTTGAACTGGAGCTGGTCCAAGATAGCCTCAAATTCACACAGATTATAGGAAAAAAATATATAGTACAACGGTGATTTCAACTACTATATAATTTTTCCAGATCACACCTATAAAGCCATTGCTTTGACCCTAGATTCTTGCATATATCACAACAGAAATTGAGATTGAGCTGGTGATGGTGGTGTGATTGATGGGTGAGAAGCGGTATGATAGCACATTTTGTGTGAAGATCAATATTGCAAATCCCACAATGATAAGAAAAGCCATTGCTTTGCTTGCCACAGGCATCACAGTTGAATAGGCCTTCTGGGTAGATAGGGGTACAGAGGAGAGACAGAACATGGTTATGGTCAAAACGGTGAGTTATCTTTTGCAGCAATTCAGAGCATGAGATATGGAGAAAGTAGTTGCAATTGGGGCAAGAGTATATTCACCCAAAGAGTTTGAGCTTGCAACCAGAACATGAAGACAAAGATAAGGTATGTTGGGGTTAGTAATTGGAGAGCTGTAATGGGTGTGGATGGCTGAAGTGTTGAATAGCAGGTTCAGGTTGAGGAGTTAACTTTCCCATCACAAGCTTCCCTCTTTCTCTATTTTTGATTTCCTCTCTCACTATTTAATTTCAGTCAGTTGGTACCCAACAATCATTGTATTGTAAAAATTGTTGACTCCGCTAACTGCAAGAACAATCAATGAATAATTTGGTTCTACTGACATGCTGACAGATAATTAATGAAACAGTATAAGCTCAAAAGACTTGCAATACAAGTGTATATGGTAGAATTCTAAAGATGCAAGCTTTAGCTATTTTTCTCTCCTATCAAATTTTTCACTCGCACATGAATTTGTTTCGCGGGTTCTGTGCTTAATTACTGCTTTTTCTTCTTCTCACAATAATTCTTTATTAATTGAAGCTAATTGCAGCCTAAACTCGAGAGCAATATATCCATCATCACTGTCCTGATTTTTGTCAGAAAGAAAGCCATTGGCCATAAACATGGGCCGAATAATTTGTAGATGTCTCACTGGCTCTAGTTACTTCTTTCCATCAGTGTCAAATGTTAGATGAACCCCACACTCCATAATCATTTCTGTGTTCCAATGATAATCACTATTACCACAGCGAGTGCAGAATTCAAATGAGACCTCTTTGAAGGATTGTGAAAAATTGCGTCATACCAAAAGAACAAGTGATTTTGAAGGATGTTATAGAACTTTCTCCTGTCATGTTCGCCAAATGTGGATCGGAATTCAAGCCTATGTCCAAACTCATTTATGAAACTGCATTTACAAGAAACATCTAGATTAGATGAATATCCTTCACACTTAACAACAGCGCAAAGGGCAACAAGGATGAAGTCAATATTGTGAAAACATGGGTCTTGTGTCAATGGCAATAAACTTCCAGCAGCAGAACAATTTAACCATTGAGGAACTTCATTTCCAGGGATGCACAAACTGGATAAAGCAAAAGCAAATCCTGTATTTGCTGAAGCAATTTCCTGTAACATGAAAAGAGACCAAAAAGAAAAAATCCTTTACAATTTCATAATAGTTGTATATTAGAGCTTATGGAGAAAGAGAGAGTGAGAGACCTTATTGAACAAGTTAGATACCAACATATGATGGAAGTCTAGCTGAGCCAAGCTATCATATCTCAGAATGAGGTCAAAGACAATATCATTGCAAGCATTTTGACCCAAAAAATTGAAGCAATTAGCAAAATTCAAAGATAGAACGTTCTCCTTGTTCCCTACTTTTGAAAAACTTGGCACTGCTTCAAGTAACGTGCAGTTGGATGCACGGAATTCTTTTAGAGCTGATGGAAGCGTTGGTAATCTTTCAAGTCTCTTGCAATTACTTAACAAAAGTATTTCCAGATTAGAAAACTGTTTGATGCTTGCAGGTAGGCTCTTAAAGTTATTTCCACTCAAATTTAAAAGTGTCAATGGCACAAAAGAGCCAAAGCTTTTGCGGATTCGTAATATACCACAATTCTTCAGAAAAAAAATGGGTTATTTTCCTCAACTGATTGATGGACAAAGGTAGCGTTTTTATACCACTTCTATCTGCACTAAGCAGCTCCAAAGATTCTAAATGCCCCAACTTGTGTGGTAGTCTACTGAGGTTCACACAATCATCAACAGTGAGATATTTAAGAGATTGCAAATTGCAGATACTATCAGGAAGACTCTCCAGCTTTGAGCATCCCCCAAGATCAAGCTCTTTTAGACATCTCAACTCGCTAATGCTATTTGGTAGACTTTTAAGCTTCTTGCAAGATTCCAACTTCAAATTAACAAGCTTGGAGAATTGCCCAATTGGCACCATTAGTTGCTTTATCGCAGTTCCACTGAAATCTAACTTTTCCAAACTCTGGGCAACTTTATTTGGAAAATCTGTGATGTTGGAGCAATCTCGGACAGAAACAGCTTTAAGATTCTTAAAATCAAGGTTGCTCGGAAGAGTGCAAATTTTTTTACAACCATCCAGATCCACTTTGAAAAGTTTGCTGTCATTGAATGGATGAATGAATCTCAACCAAATTTCTGCAGCCATTAAGTCTTAAAACCTCCAGATTTGAGAATTTAGACAAGTCTAAAATTTTCACAAGCTCTAGAGACTTGCTTAGATCAATATATTTCAAATTCTCAAGAGGCTGCAATGAAAAAAGACATGATATAACAATATTCAAACATTGAACTTGGATCCTCTCAAGTATAGTTAGACATAATGCGACACAGACTTGCAACATACCTGAATTCCTTTCCAAAATTCTTCAAGTTGGCTGTGGCGCAAGTGAAGTTCAAGTAGATTCATTGGATAAAAACTAGATGGCAATGATTTCAAGGTATATCGAGACCAATGGAAATACCTTAGCTTGTTTGGAAGAAATGTAAGACCATCAGGAAGATCTATTTTAATTCTATTAGCACCGCAATTGCAAAAATTTTAGGCATCGAAGATTATACAACTTCATGAAAACTGTGCGACTCAAGTTCAAGTCTTCAATTCTGGACACGTCTAGCTTTATGACTTCAATCAATTCAGTACCCTGTTTAATAAACAAAACCAAAGAATAAATTAGATTAAAATAAAAATCTGAACAACATAATGCAACAGTATACTAACTATAATTCAGTGTAAAACCATATCTATAGCTTTATGAGAGACCAGATTTCCTACAAATTAAAGTCGTCATAAGAAAAGAGAATGTCTGTCTTAATTTGGCTCTTACCAGATCAATTTTTAATACACGGTAAATATCATTAGATTTCCATAACCTGCTACATTTCTCAGGATGTGTAATGTCTTCTTGGCGAACAATATCTCTGCCCATTTGCTGTACTAAATCATGCATCTCCAACTTGTCATTTGAAATAGTTACGAGAGACTTGTCTATGAGATGACTTAAGGGGTGTTTGGTAGTGCGATTGGTATAAAAGTGCGATTATCAAATCGCGTATCGCCATAAACAGCTTATAACTATTTATGGAATTTGCCGATTAAAAAGAAATTTTGTCATAATCGGAGTTTTTAGTTGGCCAACTAAATAACACAAATTTTTCCAATTGTCGATGCGTATGTTGACAATCGGCAATTAAAAGTATTTAGTTGGCCAAACAAACAGCTTCTTATTCCACTTTTTGCAAAGAAACCACAATCATCAAGTAACCTTTCTACAAAATCTTTATCCCACCTTTTAAAAATGCATGCAATGTCAAGAAATATGTTCTTTTCATTTCGATCTAAATTTTCATAGCTTATTCTCAATATTTTCCCAACTTCCATGTCGGGAGCAACTTTTAGCTTTGCCAACTCACTTTCTCATTCTTTTGCCCCCTTCTCATGACAAATTGAGTTAATTGTTTTCACCTCCCATTTCATGAGGAGCCTTTCTCTTATATAATAGTTACAGTATAATCTATTTTAGGTAATGATATCTACACACTGATTATGGATCCTTAATTTTAGCGAACAATATATATATATATAATACAACTAATTAAAATAAATCCCTATAATCAAGCGATAATCATTGCCATTTAGAATCCACAAAATCTGCCATAATCTTTGCCATTGATATCCCCCCTCAAATTGATGTTGAATGGTCAAAAAGCATCAATTTGCGAACAAAGAATTGATGTTGATGTCGGGGTGGAGCCTTAGTAAGCACATTAGCAGTTTGAAGATCTGTAGAGATATGTGGAAGAGCGATGACTCGAGCATCATATACTTCACTAATAGAGTGACAATCTACTTCAATATGCTTGGTGCACTCATGAAATACTGGATTAGCAGTAATTTGAATAGCACTAGTATTATCTGCATGAAGCGGAGTAGGCTCAATTTGTGGAAACCCAAGCTCAGCCAATAGTCCATGAAGCCAAACAATCTCAAAACATGCAGAGGATATAACTCGATACTCAGACTCAGTGGAAGACTTAGATACTCGATCTTGCTTTTTGCTTTTACAGGAAATTAGAAAGGTACCAAGAAACATACACCAACCAGTAACAGAACGTCGAGTATCAACACAGCCAGCCCAATCAGCATCACTATATGCTGTTAAGCGAATAGGAGGGTCCACAAGAAAGAAAAGACCATGAGTAGAAGTGCCTTGCAAATAGCGAACAATGCGAGGAACAGTAGCTAAGTGGAGGTGTCGAGGAGCCTGCATAAACTAACTAACTTATTGTACAGTAAAAGAATTGTCAGGCCGAGTGATAGTCAAATAGTTGAGACTCCCCACTAGTTGTTTATAAAGAGAGGGATTAGATAGAAAATCACCCTCATCATGACAATATTTAACATTCACTTCCAAGGGAGTATCAACATAACGCCCATCTTGGAGGCTAGCCAAAGCAATTAACTCCCTAATGTATTTATGTTGATGTAGAAAAAGACCAGCTGGAGTAGAGTGCACCTCAAGGCCTAGAAAATAGTTTAGTAGACCCAAGTCCTTTATGTGAAAAGAATCGTGAAGGCGTTCCTGTAGTTGAGATATCAACTTTGAATCTGTCCCGGTGATGATAATATCGTCAACATATATAAACAGCAATACAATTCCTGTTGCAGTCTTACAAAGAAACAAAGATGAATTATATTGACTTTGAACAAAGGAAAAGCTAAGAAGTGTAGTGCGAAACTTATCAAACCATGCACGGAGAGCCTGTTTTAAACCATAAAGTGAGCGTTTTAATCAACAAACATCAGGAGAGGGTGTAGAAAACAACCCTGATGGTGGATTCATATAAATTTCTTCCTTAAGATCTCCATGCAAAAAGGAGTTTTTAACATCCATCTGATGTAATGACCAACCCTTACAGGCAGTAATAGCTAAAACAAGTCGCACTGTTGTTATCTTTGTTACAGGAGCAAAAGTCTCCTCTTAATCAATCCCATATTCCTGTCGATTACCAAGAGGTACTAGTCTCGCCTTATATCGATCAAGTGAACCATCGGATCGTAGCTTAATAGAATAGACCCATTTGCAACCTATAGGTTTAATTCCAGCAGGACACGAAACAATATCCCAAGTAGGATTCTCCTGAAGAGCTTGAAGTTCATCATGCATAGCTTTCACCCAGCATGGATGTTTAGCTGGCTAAGAATAAGAAGTAGGAACTGTAGTATCTGTTAAAGTGGTAGAGAAACCATACCTATTGGGAAGACGATGGATGAGGGAAGATCTACGAGGAACCACAGGAGTAGACACTGGATTAAGGTCAGGAGGGATTTGTGGCGAAGGGGGCTGTCTTTGGTGGTAGACCATACTAAGCTTAAACCGCTCAATTGATGGAGACTCATCAAAGCTAGGAAGCAAAATCCTGTCAAATGAAGAAGCATGTTGCAGAAAATAATACTTATGTTCAAAGAAAATCACATTTCTAGAAATACGCCAACGATTAGCAATTGCATAATAACACAAAAAACCTTTGTGAGCGGTGCTATAACCCATAAAAGCACACCTAACAGACTGTGCTGTAAGCTTATGACGTTCATGAGAAGGCAAGTGAACAAAGCAAATACAACCAAATGTATGAAGCATATAATAATCAGGATGTAAACCAAAAAGGCGATAGTATGGAGATTCAAAATTTAGCTGTTGAGAAGGTAGACGATTAATCAGATAAACTGCAGTAGACACAGCTTCCACCCAAAACTTAGGTGAAACTGAAGATTCCAAGAGTCATGTTCGGACCATATCCAATAAGTGTCGATTTTTACGTTCACCCACCCCATTCTATTGAGGGGTGTAAGGACATGATTGTTGAGATATACCTTTTTGATGTAAAAAAGCTTGAAACTCACGTGACATATATTCGCTGCCATTATCAGACTGCAAAACTTTAATACAAGTTGAAAATTGTGTCTCAATATAAGCCACAAAAGTTTAAAAAACAGTGAATAGCTCAGCTTTGGAATGCAAAAAATATATCTATGTAAATCGACTGTAGTCATCAATAAATATCACAAAATATTTATACTGCGCATGGGAAATAGCTGGAGTAACACCCCAAACATCACTATGTATAATCTCAAAACAAGAATTAGCACGACCACCAAATATAGGAAAAGACAAAGTTTTATTTTTTCCTAGTTTGCAAGTAGAATAGTCAAGTGGTAATCTATGAGCAAAATACTTATTTGTATTACCAAGAACACCACACTTTATCAAATGATTCAAAATTATATTATTTGGATGGCCCAAACGTCTATGCCAGACCCTAATCTTACTTTCAACAACCATAGAAGCTAATGACAAATTTGCAGGAATACTGAACTGCAACGGAAATAATCTCCCCACTTTAGGCCCCTTTGCTATCACCTTCCCCGACACCTGATCTTGTATAAGACAACCATCACGAGAGAAATGTACATCAAAGTTATTATCCACCATTTGACCAACAAACAATAAACTAGTAGATAATTCAGGAGAAACAAATACATTACGAAAAGAAGGTCCAATATCACCAATGGCTGTGATTGGAAGGTTATTGCCATTAGCAACCTGAATATCTTGCGTACCAGTATACTTTTGTAGATTATGTAATGAATTAGGCATGCTAGTCATATGATTCGATGCTCCAGAATCAACAAACCAAGGAAAAGAAACAGCCTTACCTTTGGCCTGAAGTCCAATGGTAGAAAATGCGAAAATAATCATATGTTGGACCATTTCTGGAGTAACTATAGACTGATTATTGCTAGCCGTAATGTTAGGATCTGAAATAGCAGCTTGAAAAGCTTGAATCTTTCGATTTTCTAGTCTTGTAGGACAGTTTTTGATAATGTGTCCATTTTGCTTACAGTAATTATAGAATTTCTTACTGCAGTTACGAGCAATATGTTTGAACTCCTTGCAGCAGTAGCATTGTACGTGTCCCTTTCCTTGAGCAGCGTAAGCAACATTAATAACTTCAGATGGTCCCTTAAATGTGCCTATAACAGCTTATGTGGCCAGTCTTTATTCCTCCTGCAAAAACTCTCCAAGACATAGGTCTAGCGAAGGAACTGGATCTCTATTTAACAACTCAACCCGAGCAATTTCAAATTCTAGTCTCAGTTTCATAAGAACTGATCACGTCTACTTACTTCATGAATTGCTTGAAGGCTGGCTAAGGTTTCTGTGGGTACCTTATTATAGATAATGCCAGAATATTCGCTCCACAGGTTAAGAAATCCAAAATAATATTATTCAATTGATAAATTACCTTGGTTGAAGTTGCTTATCTCAAGTTCTAGCTGAAATCTTCTTGCGGTATTATCTTGGTGGTATATGCGTTTCAAATACTCCCACATTTCTTTAGCTGTATCAAAGGATCGTAAATTGTTCACCATATGAGTTTTAATGGCTCCCAAGATCCAAGAGATAATTCGAGCATCCTTTGCCTCCCATTGACTGAGTTCCGTTTCAATTGTAGGAGCAGGAGAAGACCCGTCAATGTGACCCCAAAGCTCCTTCCCTTTCAGAAACATTTTGAATTGAAATTCCCATGCTGCATAATTTTTTCCTGTAAATCTAATAGCTAAAGTTTCTGTGGAGATTTTTCCAAAAGAATTTTCAGATGATATTTTTCCAAAAATTCTTGCAAAAAAAAAAAAAAAAAATCCCAATTCAAAAATGTCAACCACAAGTTGATTAATCCAAAATCTCAAGTAATCTGATAAGAAAAGAAAACAGACCAGCATACTCTCAAAAAAATCAAAACCGAAAAGAAACAAATGACTCAATGAAGAATTCAAGAATTAAGCTATAATACCATGACAAATTGAGTTAATTGTTTTTCCCCCCCTTTTCATGAGGATTCTTTCTCTTATATAATAGTTACTGTACAATCTATTTTAGGTAATAATATCTACACATTGATTATGGATTCTCTATTTTAGCTAACAATATATATATATATAATACAACTAATTAAAATAAATCCCTATAATCAAGTCATAATCATTGCCATTTAGAATCCACAAAATCTGCCATAATCTTTGTCATTGATATCTCATACAAATTGGAACCTAAAACTTTAAGAGCTAATGAAATGCCCTTAGCATAGTTTGCAGCAGATTTTGACAATTCCAAAATTTTCCCTGGAGGATCATTTTGTTTGAAAGCATGCAATTGAAAGAGTTGAAGAGCTTCATCATCACTTAATTTTTGAACATCATATATTTTGGAACAGCCATTCTTAAGCACTTTTCTTGTCTCTAATTGTTATAATGACTTTAATTGCAGGACCATATGAATCATGTCCACCCATTAAAGATTTCAGTTGCAAAGAACTAATCACATCATCAAGAACAATAAGTTCCTTTTTCTTCTGAAGCTTGTTCCTAATGATAGTGGGTATATTGGGTGTGCCTATGTTCAAATTCTCTTCCCCTAATACTTTAGAAAGTATTTCACCTCGTACATGAATTAGTGTACGCTTTTTAATTCTTCCCTTACATTTGCAAGAAAGCATTGACCTTCAAATTGAGAAAAGATTTTTCTAAAAACAGTTCCAGCAATGGTTGTTTTACCTATACCACCCATTCCCCAAATCCCTACAGAACATACACTTGTTGATCCAATGCATAACAAAGATTCAACTTCCTTGGCACTTTGTTCGATTTCAACTAAACCATCATTGAAATCAACGGGAGATATACGACTTAATTTCTTGCAAATGTTATTCACAATTTCCTCAATTAGTTTGGATTCAGGCCTAATACGCAAGCAACAAACAGGGGCAAGTAAGATTTAGAAATGATATGATACCCCATCAATATGGATGATATTGCATAATTCGGATATGACAAACAATCCAAAACCATGAAGTTTATGAAATATCTAGTTGTGTAAATTTTCTAGCAAAACTATTTAAGACAGACTTTTCTTTTTCAGAACAGAAAGAAAGAAAGAAAAAAAAATTGTATCCTTGCTTCATAAATCGCGAATCCCAGCCTGAAATATTGGCTGCTTCAATCAAAGCATTAGTCCAAGCCTCAACCTTGTCTAAACAGTGTTTGAAATCTACTAAATGCTTAACAAAGGGATCACCATAGCTCCCGTCAACTCTTGAACATGTGTTGGATCCACTTGGTAAAAAACAGGTAATAGTATCTGTCCCATGCTTTTCTTGCATTCAACAACCTTCACCAGTTCATCCAAACACCATGGAGAATATGCATAGCTTTCAGAGAAAATGACAATAGAAACATTTGACTCTTCAATATTTCTCAAGAGTGCTGGAGAGATCTCTTCTCTTCTTTCAAGTTCTTCATCTATGAAAGTATGAATTTGTTTTCGAAGCAAAGCTTGGTAGAAATGGCTGAGAAAACCATCTTGAATGTCTGCACTCCTAAAACTAATGAAGGCATCATATTTTTTCTGATCAAGATTGATGGAAGTAGAAGCCATAATTGCTTTGACTTTCTTTCTTTCTTTTTTTTTGTAACAAACTGACAATAGAGAGTAAGAGGTGTGAATTTTTAAGTAGTATAATTAATTAGCAGCCTCGCATTATACAATGGAGATTAATTATAATAATTAAAGAAGATGACAATCTTGTGTGTGTTGTGGTTTACTTAAGAGTCTCAAAAAACTAGATACATATGAATGAATTGAAGTTTCCTACAAATTTCTGTCTAGGAAATAATGAAAGACGCAAGACTTTTACATCTGCTTAGTCCATGCCATAAACTAAGCAAAGCAGACATAAGTTGGAGATCCCATTCATTTTAATGAAATAAGTTAAGAAAGGCCGAAAAAGAATGAATACATAATTTAAGTTATTTTAATATTTGTATCTCACCCTTTATTTTAGTCAGCAATCTGTTTCTTTCTACATTAATCAATCGTGAACCAAAGACTCGTACTTTCCTGTTCCAACACAATGGGGATAAACAATTTACCACTTTGAGAGATCAAGATAGCAAGCCGGATACAGTCAAGTAAGGTACTAAACTCATTGCAATATAATTTTTGTCTCTGGAAGTTGGGTACTGTGACAAATAAAAAGAGGGAGGGAGGAAGTTGTTGGAGAATTGCTTTTCTTTTTCAATTATTTTTTATTCAAAAGCAAAGAGAAATTTCATTACATTACAAAGGATATTGTGAGGAGAACCAACCTAATCATCCAAAATCCATTGTATTATAAAATTGTTGTCTTGGACGCAAGCAAGCAAGCAAAAGTCAATGAATAATTTGGTAGAGATTACAGATTTTGATAGCTTAATAGCAGAGCCAATGAATTTGAAATCATAAAATTGGATGCTATATATATCCTAAAGAGGAGTGCTAACAACCTGCTATAAACATTCTCTTTACTTTCTCCTGAATGATTTAAAATTAATAAAAATTAAATGTGCTAAAAACTTTTATAATAGTTTTATTCCTCTATTTTTAAATCCTACTAGAAAATAAATAAAAAATTTTCTTTTATATTATAGTTAGTGGTATATCCATAATTTTTTTTTAATAAATGCAGACAAAATACATATATACACATAAAGTAGATATAAGAAAAAATAAATAGAGATAAATTAATTAACATTGATAATTTTATGCATATGTATATGAAAGAAAAATAAATATATTAAATATATTTTTTCAAATAAATTAAATTAAAATTTTTAAAATAAAAAAAGAGACGTTAGAGTCAGAATAATCACTTTTTATTATTTTATAAAATAGGACTATGGAGTATAATCTAACTATTATATTAAAAAAATTTTACTAGAACACAAAAAATTTTTTTGTTAACAAAGTCTTAAAAAGAAAAAAGAAAAAAAAAGGGTAAATTTAAAAGAAAAAATGAAATAATTTTAGTTGGCAACAACTTTTTTTTATCATTAAAATAATATAATCTAATTCAATTTCATCAAATTAATTGGTTATAATTTTGATAAAATTTAATATATATAGTAACAAACTTGAAAAAAATTGATTTTCATTTGAAGAAACCTTAAAAAATTTTATAAAAAAAAAAAAATTAGTCTAAAAAAAAAGACAAAATAGGATCGAAAAGTATAGAAATAAACTATCCTAAAAATTAATTAATATAATAATAATGGCATTAAAACTTTTTTAGTTTATTTAATTTTTATTAATTTTAAATTATGCAACGTGTCTTAATAATATTATGAAGGAGGTGAACAAAATGCAATATAGAGAAAGTCATTGATCGGGAACAAGTGTTGTAATCTGTGGCAATATATATCCTGGAAGGGCGATCTGAAGATGTCAATAATATGGCAATTGCTATTATTACAAGTTTTTTTTTACTTGAATTGGAAATAGCAAATAGAATGTGTTATAGTAAAAGTGAAACTTGTTAATTTATTTAGTAGGTTTTTACTTTTCCCTCTCATTTAATAGTGTTTCCCGCCAAAATAAATGGAGCAAAATAAATAAATAAATAAATAATAAATTATTAATAAAAAATAACTAAATTGATTTAATAATAAATATTATATGAAAATATTTTTAAAAAAATATTTTTTCTAAAATTGAAAGTT